>JAYJMF010105517.1:0-18266 GCA_036873715.1 Salvia sclarea
TACTTCCCTCCAACCAATAGGGATCCAAGGAGAACAAGAAGACATACTTCCCTCCAACCAATAGGGATCCAAGGAGATCGAAGAGACGTACTTCTTCAACAAATCTCAAGGCTCAGTCAAAGATCATTCGAAGATAAAATTGAAGATAAAATTGAAGAGGAACACATAGAGATTGTGACTCACGCATAAATACTTTTCATCCATACATTTGGATTTGTACGCAATTTTGTATTTATTAAATTAGATACAAAATTTGTGTTTACACGGCCGATTTAACACAAGAAGAAATGGTAGATCGAAGCTTCCTTAACTCAGATCTTCGGGAACACTCCCCCAAGACTATTAACACATTTCGACCTCCTAACTCAAGACGACCAAACCCTTAACCTACATTACCCCGAGCCAAGCCGAATGGACTACTTACGCATAATGAAAATCAACACAACATAAACATAAAATAGAAATAAAAGAAAATCATACTTAACATAAAATGAGAATCAATCCAAAAGCATCCTGGGCAGGACACAACTTTGCCCAGGGAAGATCAAATACATAAAAATAAAGATGTTGCTCGTAGGACTTGTTCTTCCTCACTTAACTCATGAAAACTAAGACATGGAAAGAAAGGAAAGTTGCAGAAGACGAGATAGAGGGACGCTATCCGAATGCTTGAATAATTCTTAGTATATTGTGGAAGTGATAGACAACTTCTACTTATCTCTTTGACTCAGATCCCAGTGTTGGTAGGTAGGGCAACAGTTGGGTTGAGCCTTTGGGCCTTGATGGAGATATCTCTGGCTTCAGCTAGGGCATTCTGATCCTTCCACCCACAAAAAGCTGACCTTTTCCCAAATTGGCAAAAAGACACTCTGCACTGGAGGTAGTCCTTGCCCAGATTCGTTCCCATTTTCGTGCAGGTTCTGCCAGATGCATTGACTTTGTCCCCAAGCTCCCAGTTCGGCTTCCGCTCACCTTCCTACACATGTCTCGTCCTTCTCAACTACTTCCCGACTTGTTCACGTCCTTGTCTTTACGGCAGCTACTGGTCAAGCTTCAACTTCAGTGCGGTACAGTGTCTTGGGCAAGACAGGAGGTTAAGACTCCTTGCCCAAGGTCTGACTTCCACGTTCTTACCTCTTTCACCGAAGGTGAATTGACTTGCCCAAGGTGGTCCCCAAGACCTGCAAAACTTCGCAAGTGTCCTCCCAGACACAAACACACAAAAAAGGCTCTTTCTTGGACAAAGAACGACCCAAGAAGAGCACGAAAAACGGGCTCGTCAGGGACCCACATAAGTTAAAAAGTAAGAATAAAATATTATGGGATAGTTTCTATAAATGGATTATGACTATTTTTGCAAGACGTCCAAAAAAGAAATTAAAGAACTATTTTTGTAGGACGGAGGAAATAAAAATAAAAGCAACAACCATTATTGGTCTCAAATTCCTTACAATTTTAATTTTCTAACAACTATTTTTTTTAAAACTCACAATCCAATTCATCTAAAGTAATTGTAAAATAGCAACCTATAATTTAGAATACAGATTGGGATTAGGTGAATCATAGGAGAATTATCATATAGAGCCTTTTGTAACTATTCCAATTCTTTTGGATCCTAGCAAAGATAAAGTTTAGGTTAGCTCATTATCTTAGGGTGCCTTAGTCAATCTTTGGTTACATTACTAAACTCCATCCAAATTGGATTAAAAGTGGTAAGTAGATTAATAGGTCATATTTTATGTAATTTTAGTTAGATAATACATACTAGGATCAAGTTTCCCTAATATCATTTTAATTAACCATTTTTGTTTGTTTACTCAGGTAGCAGTGAAGTTTTAAGTAAGGTTACAAATTATATTTAAGGTTACAAATTATATTTTCGACACATCAATTTTTGTGGTATACAATACTTTACTTACTCTATTTGCTAAGTTTAATCAAACTATTGAAGGGGCAATCGAAATTAATACTCCGCTTTGTATTTTTATAAGTGTACATGATATCACTTTACACAAACCAAGGAAAAATGAAATTTTACTTCTTATACCCCTAATTATTATATACAAAATTAAAAAAAAGTAAAGTATGACACTTATAAAAATACAAAAGGAGAATCAAAGTTCATAATTTTTTGAATTCTGGTAAAAATTAACAATATTGAATTTACAGCTAATTATTTTTTAAAAAAAATTAAATAAATTCATTACACGTGAATCTAAGTTTAATTAATCAAATTATTGAAGGCGCAACCGAAATTAACAGAAACTTAGTGGCGTCATTAGCTAATTTCTTGCTTCTCGCGGGACTCAATAGCAATTGACAACAAATCAATCGAAAAAATAGAATACCCCAAATTTCAATTCGGTGGAAATTCCCAAATTCAATTTCATACCTGTCAACCTCATTTTTCTTGAGCTCCCAAACTCACGATTTCACGCACCTTCACACACACATACATGTCGAGCTCGGGAGGGAGGAATTCAGGGTGACGGGCGAAGGTTCGGTTCGGTTTGAGGTGAAGAGAGCTTGAAAATGGGGCGTGGGTCCGCGGATTTGGGTGCTGATGGGTTGATTTCCGGCGAGAACAACGCGGTTTCAGACGGATGAATTCTGCGAGGTTCGGAAATTCGAGCTCTTCCTCTTGTTAATATCTGTTGTTATTTTGTTGTTGGATGCATCCTGTTCAAGAGCTGGGCGAGGAGAAATTCACCTAACAACGGGTTTTGAGATTGAGATTTTGGGAATTTTTGGGGCGTTGGTCAATTTGCTACCAGAATGAGTTGCTGTAGAAGATGATAGGAAGATTTGTTTTTTAGTCCGCTGTGGACACGTAGTGGAGCATAACTGGATCTTGAACTGTGGAGTTACCTAAATTTGTTGATTTTCCTTGTTTTCGGAAGTGATGTTTCAATGTGAGCTGGAATTAAGATAGTCGACTTTAGCAGTGGCGAAGAGAGGTGGTCTTTGTATGTGAGGCATGAGGGGAGATTTTTTGCAAAAAATCTTTAATGTTAGCTGATATACCGAATTACTGACATAAATTGTGTATGAGTTTTAAGTTCAGTTAACTTGTGTTTAATTCATAAGGTTTTCATTATCGGAGTTTAATCAGGATTTCGTTGGCATAGCAGAATATCTTTAACAAAAGATTGCATGAATCCGGCTTTTTTTTTGTTTCACGCGGAATTTGGTGGAAACACATTATTATTATGCTAAGTACTATAGCCACTGCTACTGGGCTTAAGAACTGGTTTAGGCTTCGAGGAATAATTTTTTAGCTCGGATGACGTATTCGTTCGCCTTGTGAAACGAATGTTGGATTCAACTTTTGGAGCTCATAAATATTTCGCATTTAAGAAAGTACTTGGACATTTATTATAATCTGCTAGGCGACGCTCTAAAACTTCTAAACTTAGGCTTCAAGGAATAATTTTTTAACTTGGGTGACGAAATAATTTTTTAACTTGGGTGACGAAATAATTTAATGTAAAATAGAGTATAGAAGAAATATATATGAATAGGGTCCATATAATGAACGTAATGTAGGAGCAGTCTTTGACTTATAAATTTTGCCTTTTCAGCTAATGTAGCTGAATCTTGCTTTCATATTTTATAGGTGATTTCTGTGGAGTTACATTTGATTGGGATCATTGATGGGGATGGACACAACGAATATAGCTGTGATGAATTTGTGAAGTTGAGAGCTGTTTGCATTTTGGTTTTCAAGTCAGGGAAGAAATGAAGGCTGGGAGTGCGGCAAAACTGATTGTCGATGCGCTGCTGCAGCGGTTCCTTCCTCTTGCCAGGCGGCGCATTGAAACTGCTCAAGTTCAGGTAAGGTTCCATGCGTCTCTGAGTGATAATTTAGTGATTGATCACTTCTAGTTACAGTACGGTTTTGTTGTTCATTGTATTAAATTTAAACCGTTATATTTGATTATGATGCGTATTACCATTTAAACCATTTAGATTCTATGAATAACTTAGATTGGTGAAGGATTGGCAATTCACTGTTGGTGTGATATACTTCCTACATATGAGGGAGGCTTGTTTTTGTTTGGCTAAATAAATGAGAGCAAAGGATGAGCTTAATTTATGTAAGGTAGTGGTTGGGAATCCTATAGAAAAAGATATAATTAGATAAATAGGCTATTGGCAGTGTAGGTATGAATTAATGGTAGTTGAGTTATTCGTGAGATCAGTATTGTGGGGGTTTAATATTATTGCTTCCCGACTCTATATATTTCTCATAATTACAATGATTGCTTGAGTAATGTGGCTCAACTATATTGCAGGATGGACAGTACCTTCGGCCATCAGATCCAGCTTATGAACAAGTATTGGATTCTTTAGCAATGGTGGCTCGACATACCCCTGTACCTTTACTGGAGGCCCTTTTAAGATGGAGAGAAAGGTTTTTGTCTTTTTCCGAAAAATTGTTGCTTGCTCATGAGTCATGCCAGCCATCTAAAAAAATTATTTTCCTTTTATGATTTTATTCAGACATAGTCCTGAATAACTATGTTATTTCTTGAATACATAATGAAAATAAACTCCACAATAAACGAGAATATATTAGGAATATGTCAACTGATGAGTAGTTAACTTGCTGGTTAGCGGGTCTTTTTCCTTCGGGCTACCTCATTAGAAAGCTTCACTTTTGGGGTTTGAATTTGCCTAAAATATGTGGCTAACATTGTTCTTGCTATTCTGACTTGTATTAGTCTAGCTCAGTGAGCCCTTGAACGCGTCAGTTATGACAATAATTGTTTTTCTATCTATAAATATAGTATCCCTTGCTAAAAGAATCTAGCTTTAGATAAGTGATTTTGTACTATATTTAAGGTTTTAGTGTTATTTCGATACCTGTCGAATTACCATAGCTGATATGAAGTGTTTAACAGTTGAGTACTGCCTAATTTCTTTGTCTTACAAAGGAAGTTCATCAGTTGCAAACTTAAGCGTATTGTCAGTTTTTACCAGTTTAAGTTCTGAACCCGCTTATAACATATTTTTAGCTCGATAATGTTATATAGCTACCAGAAGTAACTGATTAGTGCACCACTCAAAGCAACTTCAGTAATTTCCCAAAAGCAGGCCAGGGTTCTTTTATACATTAAGATCACTTTGAACTGTAAAAGGTCCTCCAGGACAATGTTTGGATGGTCAATCTTGAGAAATGACTTTGTTCATCTTAATCTCCTTTTGATGTTTGATTTGAATGAACATTTATATGTTATGTGAATATCATAAGCACTTATGCTGTAAGTTTCAAATACTGGAGAGAGATACACATGTCTAGAAATAGTGGTTTAACAGACACAAGAATAGTGTTGTTTGATAGTTTGCTCAAGGGAATGGAGGAACTTATTCTTCTTCTGGATCAGACAACTATCATGACCCAACTATACACCTATGCTCTTCTTTTTCAGTGTTTATGTGGCATAATGAGTCATGGCCTCGAGGGTCCAAAGCTGTGGCAATGAGAAAAGGATGTCAATTAGGTTGAAAGCATAAACTAAGCCAGAGATCCCCCCCTCTCTTCTCTTTTAAAAAAAAAAATTATTATTGGGTTGCAACTTTGCCTGGTACCAGGTCAAACTCCAAATCATTATGTAACTTCCCAGTTTATGGAAAACCTAATCTTCCACTAGGTATTCTAACCTATTAAACATAATTATAGGATAGATGTTGGCTGTTTCAGATGATGAAATCTCAATTGTCAATTTGATATGAGAGTATAGGGGGTGATTAAATTTTTAGATATTAACATGCAAGCTTGACTCGAAAGGTGTATATACGTCGATAACACCTTCTTCTACAGTGGCTTTCGCTTGTTATCTGTTTAATTGTCTAAGCTAGTTGTGATATTTATTTTTTCTGTTTGACCTTGATATATTTTCATTTATATTTAAGAAGGCCTTTTGGGTACTATGCAGTGAATCTCCAAAAGGGGCAAATGATGCTTCAACATTTCAAAGGAAGGTTAGTCTCTCATCATATCTTGTTACCGATTGTTTGTTAGTTTTTGTTCCTCCTTCCTTTTTTCCACTTGTAGCTTGTGTAGAACTATAGATATGTATTAATACCGAGGGACTGTTCTAGGAAATGGTAAGATGGTGCTGAGTGGAAGACAGAATCTGCAAAATCATTAGTCATAAGACTAACAATGAATAACAAAAGGATTGATTCAATGTGATGAAAGGGGATCAATTGCATAGTGAACTTGAAACACAAGAAGCAATTTCATTTCAATTGGAATATACATCTGGTTTTTAATAGCCTAGCCTTAAAGGGATGGGGATATAGCTATATCATCATGATAATATTTTTTAGTGAAGGATATAACATCAAACTTCTCAAGATCTAGTAAAAGGCGTCTACATCTTAATTGCTTCTCAACATAATCTTGCGGAGAATTTGGAGCTCTTCACAGAGCATCCTAGTAGAAGTCTTTTGTTCTGTAATTGCATGTTATAAAACTTGTGTGCTGGCATGATGTTGACTTGTGAGAATGCTGATTTCATTTACTACCTTTTATTGTTGTAACCTATCGCATATTACTGGTTTATTGCATTTTTAAAAAGAAATACATCATGCATGTCCATTATAAAGATGCAACAATGGTTAAATTTATCATTCTATGACGGTAATATTGGATTTGACAGTATTTATGTTAGTGGGATTGCTTAGCTGATATACTGGTCTTAAGAGAAGCATTTTAGTTTTTAACTCTTCTTGCTTAAAGCAATAAATTTCAAGAGTTTTCTGATACACTCAATTCATAATAACTTGAGTCTTCTTATGATGTTTAATTGTACAGCTTGCAGTGGAATGTATTTTTTGCTCTGCGTGTATTCGCTTTGTTGAGTGCTGTCCACAAGAAGGACTTACAGGTTTGTTCATGCAGTTATGCTCCCTTGAGTCTTTAATTGGCCAGTGATAATCCCATTCAAAAGCTTCCTGATTTATGTTTGTCACCTATCTTCTAATGGCTGGGACTTCCCCCACTCTCTCACCCCTTAAATGAGGAAAGATGATTCAGAAATTCTAATTGGCTCCCTTTATTGGCAGAAAAACTTTGGATTGGGCTAGAAAATTTTGTCTTCGACTGGTTGATTAATGCGGACAGGTAATTCGTGACTTAAACTTGTCTAGAAAATGATGGGTGATTACATGTTTCAATCAAAACTAGGTCCCCCAACTGATTTGTAATACATTTATGACATCTTTGGCTGGTGTACCTTCCCTGGTTAAAGTTACATAGTTGCATTTATTTTTTTGTTTCGCTAAAAAAGTGTGATGCCATGCAGTATATAAGTGTTTTTAGCGCATAAAATGTCATCATTATTGTGGATATAGTCATCTTTAGCTATACTTGCCTTGTTGGTTTTGATAGTAAAGATTGTAGTCAAAATGATGAATTACTAGCTGCATCCTCTTAGACACTTGAAGATTTCTTTAGCTAATGGAATGACACTTTGTGGCATTCTCCTTTTATGCCTAATAATAGGATAAAATTAAATATACCCAATACATATTTAATGGTGGATGCTGTACACCTCCCAGAAATTTTGCTATTATATATATATATATATATATATATATATATATATATTCTCCAGGCTGAAATGAAAACTTTTGAATTTAGTTTGGAGTTCCAGTGTAGGGAGATAATCTGCAAATCTGTTCATTATAATAAGAATTGACACGGATGCTTTCTGAAAAGCTATTGATATTATTTGTTCAGTGACTTGATGATTTGCTTGCATCCAATTGCCAAAGTTTTCTTTTATTGATGCACCTTAGCTTGATTGCATTAGAACAGCATTCTCTCTTATTTATATTTATAAAAATTCTCTGGATTCCTTGCGAATGACAGGGTTGTGAGCCAAGTTGAATATCCTTCCCTTGTTGACTTAAGGGGCCTTCTGCTGGACCTAGTTGCACAGCTCCTTGGTGCTTTATCACGTATCAGGTAATAATATGATAGTGTATTGGCGAGGTTCATCTGCACTGCATGTATATTAATGTAACTAAGGAAAAGCTTAGCATAGTAGTCTAATCTGTGAATTTATGTTTTTGCTGCTCTCACTTGGTTTCCTTTCCATGTGTTGTCTAATCTGCTACTCAAGGTAACTTGCTTTGATTATTGCAAAGTAGGAAAGTGCTTTTGAAGCAGTGAATGAGGTCATGGCTAGAAAAAGTAAATAGTTATTCATTTGTAATTGTTACTGTTGCTTGTTATAATTTTATTTTTATGATATAAACTGTACCACATTCACACTTTGTGCATGTCAATATACTTGTCAAATAATAGAAAATGGAAAATTTATATTGTTCCAAATTTATAGAGTGGAAGATTTATGATGTTCCAAATTTATAAAAAGTGGATGATGCCATCCAAGTTGATATAGCTTTTGTTTCTTATATGTGAGGACTCAGTTAATTCCATGATCAGTACAGTGGTTATCTTTAGGAAACATTGAATGCACAGTTTTTACACAAACATTTATGAGCTCAGAGCTCCATGTATAATCCCCAAGCTGTAATATCTTTCATGTGTAGATCCACTTTGAAAAAAAGGAATGCTTGGGAGGAAGCTCTATAAAATATCTTATTTACGTGGTGGCAAGACTTGAGAGTGACAATCTGTCATTTCTGCTATTTATTAGAAGTTGTAGCTTCACTATCAATGTTTCTTCAGTTTCATAATCTGTCAATAAGTTTATTATTAATAATGTGCTTTTCAAGCCTTTATGTTGCACTACAATCAGATTCAATATTTGCATGCTCTTCCTGTTCTCTGCAGATTTAGTTCTGTGACTGAACGCTTCTTCATGGAGCTCAATACTCGCCGAATTGATACTAGTGTTGCAAGGAGCGAAACACTTAGTATTATCAATGGAATGCGCTACCTCAAACTTGGGGTATGTCTGAATTATTTTCATTGACCAATGACCATTAATCTGTTACAAAACATTTGCATGACAAAGAGATGGTAATCAGGTTAAAACAGAGGGAGGTCTAAATGCATCTGCCTCCTTTGTAGCAAAAGCCAACCCTCTAAATCGTGCTCCCCACAAGCGTAAAAGTGAACTTCATCATGCACTATGCAACATGCTTTCAAATATACTAGCACCACTTGCTGATGGTGGAAAAGGTCAGTGGCCTCCTACTGGTGTTGAACCTGCATTGACCTTTTGGTATGATGCTGTTGCACGAATAAGGGGGCAGTTGATGCACTGGATGGACAAACAAAGTAAACATATAGCTGTAAGTTTCAGGTTTGCAGAGTACGAGTCTCTGTTACAAGTAATTTTTGATCCTATTGCTCGTGTTGTAATCTAGGGGGATTAAATTTTCATACCTGACTTGCTTCATCTGTTGAAAAGCTTCAATACTGTAAAATACTAATGCTTGTCCAATAAACTCTCTCTTCATCCAAGAGTTGATCTCTATGTCAACCTTGTGTTGTATGCTAAAGAAGTCATCTCTTTTAAAATCTAGCTTGGATGTTATGACTGATGTGTGTTTTTTTTTTTTGTTTAGGTTGGTTACCCTTTGGTGACCCTTCTCCTATGTCTTGGTGACCCTAATGTTTTCCTTGGTAATTTTGGTCCGCACATGGAGCAACTGTACAAACATCTTAGGGTAAGTTTAGAAATATAGTCTGCACTGTTATGATTTATTAGCAGCATAATTAAATTTGTGCCATCCAATTGTGTGTTTATTTATAACCTTAAGTTGTCTCTAGACTTGTTATTTGATTGATTTATTGTTTCAGGATAAGAACCACCGCTTCATGGCATTAGATTGTCTGCACCGTGTTCTGAGGTTTTACTTGAGTGTCCATGGGGATACACAGCCTCCAAATCGTGTATGGGATTACCTAGACAGTGTTACCTCTCAACTTTTGACAATCCTCAGGAAAGGAATGCTCACACAGGATGTCCAACATGACAAACTTGTGGAATTCTGTGTTACTATAGCAGAACATAATCTTGATTTTGCAATGAATCACACAATACTTGAATTGCTGAGGCAAGATAGTCCAGAGGCAAAGGTGATTGGCCTTCGTGCATTGCTTGCCATTGTTATGTCTCCTACTAGCCAGCATGTTGGGTTGGAAATTCTTCACGGTAGTTCTTAGTTCCTTATCTGTGAAATACGCTTTATCTTTGTCTTTTAGAAAAAGAAAAACTATCTCAACTTACAATTTTTGTTGCATTGGCAGTTCATAATATTGGTCACTACATCCCAAAAGTTAAGGCTGCAATTGAAGCCATTCTGAGATCTTGCCATAGAACCTATAGCCAGGCTCTTCTTACTTCTTCAAGGACCACAATAGGTACATTCTACAGCTCTTGCAAGCCTTTATGCGCAATGATGGGATATTATCATATTATTTGGGCATGTTATTCTTCACATCATATGAATCATTTTAGTTTTTATCTTCTCTTTCTCTGATGATTGGTATTCGCTTTTAACTGTGTCTCACTCTCACTAATGTTTTTTAATTATTTTATGATGTGCTACATCTGTATCCAACGCCCTTTACACTATTTGTACTGCCTTGTTGGTTTCCTTTAGAAACATTGAGGGAATTTTTTTAGACATTTGAGTTAGACCTCTGAAATAGTCATATGTCTACTTTATATGTTTACCGAACTGCCTCCTATTTGTTAAATATTCTGTACACATGGACATACAACTGATAAATAGTTCTCAGATGCTGTCACGAAAGAGAAATCCCAAGGGTATCTTTTTCGCTCGGTTCTAAAGTGCATACCATATCTCATTGAGGAAGTCGGAAGAAGTGATAAAATCACGGAAATAATACCTCAGCATGGCATTAGCATTGATCCCGGAGTTCGTGAGGAAGCTGTGCAGGTTCTGAATCGAATTGTGAGATACCTCCCTCACCGCCGCTTTGCAGTTATGAGAGGGATGGCAAATTTCATCTTACGTCTTCCAGATGAGTTCCCCCTTCTTATTCAGACATCACTGGGACGGCTTCTTGAACTCATGCGTTTTTGGAGAGCTTGTCTATTAGATGATAAGATGGAATGTGATGCACTTGATTCAAAACGCTTACATAGAAATGAGGGACTGAAGAGGTCATCATTCAATTCTCAAGAGGCACTTGAGTTCCGTGCTTCAGAGATAGATGCAGTTGGTCTTATATTCCTAAGTTCTGTCGATAGTCAGATTAGGCATACTGCTTTGGAATTGCTGCGTTGTGTACGTGCTTTACGACATGATATTCGGGAACTTTCGATGCAAGAACGTCCAGATCATATCTTGAAAAGTGAAGCTGAACCAATATTCATAATCGATGTTCTAGAAGAGAATGGGGTAAGTGACACATTCGGGATCCAGCTGGTTCTGTTGTTAGAGTCTGTTTCTTTTTCATGTGCTCAATATGTAATGTTTCATACTACGTTTTGACTATGAGAGCGATGTATTACAGGATGATATTGTTCAGAGCTGCTACTGGGATTCTGGTCGCCCTTTTGATCTGAAACGTGAGTCAGATACTGTACCTCCTGACGTAACTCTCCAGTCCATAATGTTTGAGAGTCCTGATAAGTATAGATGGGCTCGATGTCTTAGTGAGATTGTCAAGTATGCTGCTGAACTCTGTCCTAGTTCTGTACGGGAGGCAAAGTAAGTAATATCTTTATGATCAACTCTCCCAGATATGCTATCTAAGGTTTCTCTGAATATTATGTGATGACTTCATATAAAGCAGCAAACTTGACGGAATCATTACCCTAACAATACAATAAGGTGTGGAATTAAATAATGAACAAAGCTGTGGTGGTTTATATTGTTGATAAAATGACACAATCAATCATTCAGATCCTCCTTTACTGTATTCAAGCAGTTAAGTTTAACATCTATTGCAGATTAGAGATTATTCAGCGTCTTGCTCATATCACACCAACTGAATTGGGGGGAAAGGCTTATCAATCACAGGATACTGACAATAAACTGGATCAGTGGCTCATGTATGCAATGTTTGCATGCTCATGTCCACTTGATAGTCGAGAAGGTGGGGGTTCAGCAGCGACAAAAGAACTATTCCATCTGATTTTTCCTTCCCTCAAATCTGGTTCTGAACTACATGTAGTAAGTGATTGCTACTGCCAACAATCTTTCGAACTGTTTCCGCAGATCTAAATTCTGATATCATTTCTTCCAGTTATGCAAATGATGAAGCCAGCCTGTAGGAACTATCTGTTGTATAATAATAATTTATAGATTTAATTGTATAAGAGGCTAGGGTTATAAAATTATAAAAAAATCTAATGACTATGCATTTGTCATTTAAGAAAAATTATAAAAAAATCTAGATATTTTTTCATTCATATTTATAATAATAATCTAAAAAGTGTTTCTAACATATTTATTTTTTATATGTATACTTCAAATATGAGGATATTAATTAAAATACCTACTTTATTATGTTTGCGAGACCCCCTAATACAACATTTACTATCTCCACACTTGCAGCATGGAGCCACCATGGCACTTGGTCACTCACATCTGGATATTTGCGAGATAATGTTCAGTGAGCTTGCATCATTTATAGATGAGGTGTCTATGGAAACAGAGGGAAAACCAAAGTGGAAGGTATTTTTCACAATGAAACGCCGCAGATTTGTTTGGATTTCCTGGCCTTTGTTCTTTCTCTTTTTCTTCCCCTGCTCTACTTTTTATAGTATGTGCTCTGCATCCCTTGGTGCGATCTTTCTCTAAAAGGAATGGCATAATTGCATCTACTCATTTTCTAAAAGACTATGTATTGTCAATTGTGATTGCTGGTCTGTTACACTATCATTTCGATGAGGTTCTTTTTGAGAGTTTGCAGTCTTGTAAAAAATGTCAGCACAATAGAGATTCATGTATTTTGCAAGGCTCGTCCCTCACATGTTCTTACTTTAGGGAAGTAGAGATCTTAATGGACTAATACACATCTAACTCAGACCACACTCTGTAATACTGAATATAGTGCATACCTGGCATATCTCCTCTCTCTCTCTCTCTCTCTCTCTCACCTTAATTGCAGCTGTTGATGTGATTTATACTGGTATTTATGCAGAGTCAAAAGTCTCGACGAGAAGAACTTCGTATCCATATCTCAAACATTTACCGCACAGTTGCTGAAAAAGTGTGGCCTGGCATGTTAGGCCGAAAACCAGTTTTTCGCCTTCACTACTTGAAGTTCCTCGAAGAAACAACTAGGCAGATTTTGACTTCCCCTGCTGAGAACTTTCAAGAGATACAACCTCTCCGATATGCACTTGCTTCTGTTCTGAGATTTTTGGCTCCTGAATTTGTTGATTCAAAGTCAGAGAAATTTGATATTAGAACTAGAAAGAGACTTTTTGATCTCCTCATTACCTGGGGTGATGATACAGGAAGTACCTGGAATCAGGATGGTGTTGGTGATTATCGACGAGAAGTTGAACGTTACAAGTCCAGTCAGCATTCAAGGTCGAAGGACTCAATTGATAAACTTTCATTTGATAAAGAATTGGGCGAACAAGTTGAAGCAATACAGTGGGCCTCCATGAATGCAATGGCCTCTCTGTTGTATGGACCATGCTTTGATGACAATGCACGAAAGATGAGTGGCCGTGTTATTTCTTGGATCAATAGCCTATTTATTGAACCTGCACCTAGAGCACCTTTTGGATTTTCACCAGCTGATCCAAGAACTCCATCTTATACAAAATATACTGGAGATGTTGGGCGGGGAGCAACTGGCCGTGATAGGCATAGAGGTGGTCACCATCGGGTATCTCTGGCGAAACTGGCTCTGAAGAACCTTCTCCTCACTAATTTAGATCTATTTCCTGCCTGCATTGATCAGGTAAGCCATGAAGTCCTGTCCCGTATTAAACAATGAGTTTGCATGTTCACCATGGTCATCCTTAGAAGAGGCTATTTGATATGGCAAAGACTTCTTACTTAGGCATATTAAAACACATACTATCTGTACTCATGTTGTATACTTCAGAGACTGCAATATTATTTATTATTTTATCTAGCACTACTGATAAGTGTGGATATTTGGTGCAGTGCTACTATTCTGATGCTGCAATAGCTGATGGCTACTTCAGTGTCTTGGCTGAAGTCTACATGCGCCAAGAGATTCCAAAATGTGAAATTCAGAGGTTGTTAAGTTTGATCCTTTACAAAGTGGTGGATCCATCTAGGCAAATCCGGGATGATGCTCTTCAAATGCTTGAGACACTCTCTGTTCGTGAATGGGCTGAGGATGGTGTTGAGGGTGCAGGTAGCTATCGAGCTGCTGTTGTCGGCAACCTTCCTGACTCTTATCAACAGTTCCAATACAAACTCTCTTGTAAACTTGCTAAAGATCATCCAGAATTGAGCCAACTTCTTTGTGAAGAGATAATGCAGAGGCAACTTGACGCAGTGGACATAATTGCGCAACATCAAGTTTTGACATGCATGGCTCCTTGGATTGAGAACCTCAATTTTTGGAAATTGAAGGACTCTGGTTGGAGTGATAGATTGCTAAAGAGTCTTTATTATGTAACATGGCGCCATGGAGATCAATTCCCTGATGAAATTGAGAAGTTATGGAGCACGATAGCTAGCAAACCTAGAAATATAAGTCCTGTTCTGGATTTCTTGATCACAAAAGGGATTGAGGATTGTGATTCAAATGCATCAGCTGAAATAAGTGGAGCATTTGCCACTTATTTCTCAGTGGCCAAGAGGGTTAGTTTATACTTAGCTCGAATTTGCCCACAGCGCACCATTGATCACCTGGTTTACCAATTGGCTCAACGGATGCTTGAAGATACTGTGGAGCCTCTGAGACTTAGTGCTAATAAAGGTGATGCTGCGGGAGGAATCGTCCTAGAGTTCTCTCAGGCACCTGCTGTGGCCCAAATAACTTCCACTGTGGACAGCCAGCCTCACATGTCACCTTTACTTGTTCGTGGATCTCTCGACGGACCGCTAAGGAACACCAGTGGAAGCTTGAGCTGGCGAACAGCAGCTGTTGGTGGCAGAAGTGCTTCGGGTCCATTAACTCCCATGCCCCCAGAACTTGGTGTTGTTCCTGTAACTGCTGGACGCTCTGGTCAACTTCTACCCGCACTGGTCAACATGTCTGGGCCACTAATTGGGGTGCGGAGTTCAACAGGAAGTTTACGAAGTCGCCATGTATCTCGAGACAGTGGAGATTATCTTATTGATACCCCAAATTCTGGGGAAGATGGATTGCACCCAGGAATTGGCATTCATGGTGTTAATGCTAAAGAACTTCAGTCAGCATTGCAAGGCCATCAGCAACATACATTGACGCAGGCAGACATTGCATTGATTCTTTTAGCTGAAATTGCGTATGAGAATGATGAAGATTTTAGAGAACATTTGCCACTTCTCTTTCATGTGACGTTCGTCTCAATGGACAGTTCAGAGGATATTGTGTTGGAGCACTGCCAACATCTCCTTGTTAATCTGCTGTATTCACTTGCTGGTCGGCATTTAGAACTGTATGATGTTGAGCATAGTGATGGAGAGAACAAGCAACAGGTTGTCAGCCTGATCAAATACGTCCAATCAAAGAGAGGTAGCATGATGTGGGAGAACGAGGACCCCACACTTGTCAGGACTGAACTGCCAAGTGCAGCACTCTTATCTGCTCTTGTGCAGAGTATGGTAGATGCAATTTTTTTCCAAGGAGATCTTAGAGAAACATGGGGAGCAGAAGCACTTAAATGGGCCATGGAATGCACATCACGGCACCTTGCTTGCCGATCCCATCAAATATACCGTGCATTACGACCACGTGTCACAAATGATGCATGCGTCTCTCTCCTTCGCTGCTTGCACAGATGCCTGGGAAATCCAGTACCATCAGTTTTGGGATTTGTTATGGAAATTTTGTTAACTTTGCAGGTGATGGTGGAAAATATGGAACCTGAGAAAGTAATACTATATCCCCAACTCTTCTGGGGCTGCGTTGCCATGATGCACACGGACTTTATTCATGTATACTGCCAGGTGCTTGAGCTTTTCTCTCGGGTAATCTATCGTCTGTCATTCAGGGACACGACAACAGAAAATGTGCTGCTCTCAAGCATGCCACGTGATGAGCTCGACACGAGCACATCGGATGGTTCTGAATTTCAGCGTATGGAGTCGAGGATCGGTTCAGAAGTATCATCATCAACTGCAAAAGTTCCAGCATTTGAAGGAGTGCAGCCTCTTGTGCTTAAAGGACTGATGTCCACAGTCAGCCACGGTGTATCCATTGAAGTTCTCTCTCAAATAACAGTGCCTTCCTGTGACTCGATATTTGGTGATGCAGAAACCCGCCTCTTGATGCATATCACAGGCTTACTTCCATGGCTCTGCTTACAGCTGAGTCAGGATGCAGTGGCAGGACCATCTTCACCGCTGCAACAACACTATCATAAGGCTTGCACTGTCGCATCCAACATCGCAATATGGTGTCGGGCCAAATCATTGGATGAGTTAGCAACTGTGTTCATGGCTTATGCCTCTGGCGAGATAAAGGGTATCGAAAATCTTCTTGCTTGTGTCTCACCATTATTGTGCAACGAGTGGTTCCCCAAACACTCCGCTCTGGCCTTTGGCCATCTCCTCCGCCTTCTGGAGAAGGGCCCAGTCGAGTACCAACGCGTTATACTTCTTATGCTGAAGGCTCTGCTCCAACACACGCCTGTAGATGCGGCACAGAGTCCTCACATGTACGCAATCGTATCCCAGCTGGTCGAGAGCACTCTGTGCTGGGAGGCTCTTAGTGTTCTCGAAGCACTCCTACAAAGCTGTAGCTCGATACCGGGGTCCCACCCGCACGATCCAGGCTCCTTCGAGAACGGATTCATGGGTATGGACGAGAAGATCCTCGCCCCTCAGACATCTTTCAAGGCTCGAAGTGGGCCTTTGCAGTTTGCCGGGGGGTTCGGATTCGGGACAGGCTTGACTCCATCCGGGCAAGCTAACGCTATCGAATCCGGTGCATCACTGAAAGAACTAGCACTGCAGAACACCCGTCTGATGCTAGGGCGAGTCCTCGACAGCTGTGCACTCGGTAGACGGAGGGATTACAGACGGCTGGTCCCGTTTGTAACCACGATTGGGAACTTGTAGAACGTTCCGGGCCACTCTCCTTCGTCCCGTATGTGGTTTATTACAGTCCACTGGGGATGCCTGGGGAGGGGTGGGGAGGGGGGTGGGGTGGGGGTGGGGGGTGGTAAATGTAAATAGCTATTTACTTTAGATATAGTTGTTGTCCCATGATGTGAGGTTGATAAATTTTGTTGATAGGTAGGAGGTTAATCTCTTGCATAATTTTGTTGAAACACTTTGTTAGTTACAAATTGTATGATCTCAATTGTTGGTACATACATTCAGCTGTTTGGAATGAGATGTACATATAGATATTTGTCATGGATTTGTGGGTAGCTAAGCTAGACTGTTAATTAGGGTTTTGAAGCAATTTTTTTAGCACAATTTTTATCTCCCAGGTGTCAAGGGTGGTTGTTCGAGACTTCTCATTATTTATAACTGAATGTAAATTCAAATTTTGGTGTTTATATTTGGTGGTGTTTATCGCAGTTAATTATTTATAGTTGATGCAACTTGGTTTTGGATTGTTTCTTTGGATTTGTGACGTCTACTTAGGTTGCATTTTTACTGTTGCTTTCATTTCTTATTTTAACCTGGATGGATTTTCTAAAAAAAGTTTTAAGTTAAGTGTAATTTATGGTAATTTAATTAAATCGAGTAAATTACTATATAATGATGATATTATTGTTAATGATAATTTTAATCAAGGTCAGATATAATTTATTCTCTTGCTTATAATTTATTCACTTTAAATCGTGCCCACGTTGGGGGGGGGGGGGAGCGAATCTGTATATTACATTAATCAACTGAAGTTCACAAACAATAAGATGATAATCCCTGTTTTATTACATATTATAAAAATTTTAAACATAAAACTGTACAGTCAAAATAAGAATGAGAAATATATATAACTATAAATATAAAATTAGGATTGTAAACTATAAATATAAATGGGATAATTAGAGTTACATAAATACGGTCAAGACCAATTCTTTTTAGTCAACTTCAATTTTCAACCTATATACAAATGAGTGCAAAATAAAGTATACTAGATTTTGCCATTCGTGCGATGCACGAAACTATTTTAGTTAATTTAAAATAGAAAAATAATCATAACTATA
>JAYJMF010105844.1:0-18251 GCA_036873715.1 Salvia sclarea
TTTATGTAAACAACTATATACATATTAAAAATCAAATATTTATGGGACACTGATTTTTTTAGTACGGGTCGACCGATCGAACTAGTGACCCAGTGACCCAATCATATGATCGGTTCAGTGTCCGGTCCGGTTTTCAAAACATTGAGAGTTGAGGCATATACATGATCAAAATTGCCAAACGAAAGCTTGATCAATATTCACTTTTAAGTTTTTGCCATTACCTTAAAGTAGCAAGATGGTTTTCGACAACCCTTTCATAATATTTGCCTTTCTAATTTTCTGTTTTTCTATACTAAGTAGTATTGTAATTATCTACCAAACCTCAAGTTGTTTGGATTTCGATTACACGCACAATTCCTCACAAGATAACCATATAGAGTAGAGTTTGTGATAATTTCTTTCTTGGAAAAATTTATACATCATTTTTAATTTTTTTTTGTTAATAACCCCTCATCATTTTCAAGGTGAAAAATCGGGGTTCAATTCCAACTCCCCCAAAATTAAGGAAAAAATATCTTACAGTTTTCGTTACTCACTTCATTATATATTTCCAAAAACCTTAAATCTTGCACTCTTAACAAAATACTATCATTATCCACAAAAAAAATACCACTTATAGGAACATGGAACTTTTTGGTCTTAAAAAAAGTCTGAGCTACCTTAGATACTATCTCAAGATACGTTTGTCATTTTTGGGTGTGCAATAACATACATAGATAATTCAAAAGTTGTTGGCTTGAATAATATATAGACCGAATACACAAACTTAGACTTGCAGACATATCCTATATCACATAAATATGAAGTGTACGATAGAATGGGGATAATTACTCATACTAAACTTATTTATGAGAGGAAATTTATAATTATATGTAAACCCAATTAATTAATAATAATATGTTAATACTCGAATCTTGAATTTTGTAGCTGATTCATAAGACAAAATAATCCCTACGCATAAAGACAAAACAAGCTCTCCATTAGTCATACTCCCATCCCCAGTCCACTCTCGACTTCCTATTTTAAAAACATTTTCTTTTGATAATCCCACTGCAACGAGCAAATAAAAGTCAAAAAAGAAAAAAAAAAGAAAAGGAAAAAACCCCCAAAAATATAGTATATTCTATTTTTCTAATTTCCTTGTTTTTTCCTCTGCTTTTCAAACTCTCCCTGAACTTGCCGGCGTTTTTCTACTGCGTGTTTTATTATTCGGTGGCCTGAAATATTCAGATCACTAACTGTAAAATTAACTTCCCCTAATTTTCTCTTTCTGGATATACGATGTATACGTGTGTTTCTCTCTCACACACATGCTCCTCCATTCACGCCACCACTTAATTGCAGATGTGGATGTGTTAATTGGCGGAGTGCTCAATTGTGAGGATTCTGCTGGCGCGGGCGTCGCTGATGTATTGCTCGAATCTCTATTTGAATTTATGTTTTTTTGCTTTTTTATATTTGTATGTGCGGGTAATTTTCTCGTATATGACGTGCTTGAATGTATGTATGGGCGTGGATAGTCTTACACCTGCACCGCGGAAGTTCTCTGTCTCGCTTGACATTTTCTTAGCTTTAAACTTTTGAGTTGTCGGTGTTTTTGGACTTTGCAGTAGCAGATCGCTGGTGTTGGAGGCGATCGATGATCAGTTGGTGCGTTTTTTGACAGGAATTGCGGTCAATTTTGTGTTTATGTGGTAATTTTGTTTTTCCAGGTTTAACTGTTCAAGACTTGAGAGGTTTATTTCGTGGGATAGAGATTATATTCTTTTCCCTTTGAATCAAAATTTCTTCGGTTTTCCAAGATCGGGACCTTTTCAGTTTTATCAACGGTGACTGATCCATTTGGAACCGCATAGGCTTGATTAACTTCCGGGAAGTGAAGAGCAGCTCTGAGCTTCCATGATTGTTTTGTATTTACGGCTGGAACTTTGAAGCATTTACAAATATTTTGTTCCAAGATTAAGAAGTAGGCATACCGTCTCTGGGGAAGTTTGCTGAAAATTTGCAACATCCAGTGATGTCAAACTCGAAGGTGGTGTATGAAGGATGGATGGTGAGGTATGGGCGCCGGAAGATTGGAAGATCATTTATTCACATGCGATATTTTGTGCTTGAGTCTAGGTTGTTGGCGTATTACAAGAAGAAGCCCCAAGACAATGTGGTAATTTAATTTCTAATGATTATCTAGTATATATAACTGGAGGTGTTGGAGATTGTGAGTTCTATGATATGAATTTCCTTTCCTCTACCAACAAGGAGCATATGTTAATGAATCATGTTGCAGTACAAATTCTAGTGGAAATGCTACTGCCTAGTTGATATGGCTCGGAGCTAACCAATTTTCTCATTTTCAGAGAATTCTTTTGCCATTTCTATTTATTAAAATCATATTGAACTTACTTTGTGTTGCTTCTCCTTCTTGTGTGATAAGGTGCCCACCAAGACGCTTCTTATAGATGGAAACTGTAGGGTGGAGGACCGAGGACTGAAGACTCATCATGGACATGTAAGCTAAAATCCACATTCTTATCTTTCTATTCCCCTGCTGAATAGTACCTTGTATGATCTTGATTTGGTTGAAACAATGTTAACAGTACTTACTGTTTTGTCTCAAAGGAGACGGGCCAGAAAAAGTGTTACATTTTTTAAAACGACTTCACCACTTCAAAGTTTAATTTATTTATGTAATTAGTTACTTGCTCAAATATTGGTGTGGGAGGATTTCCTTCTATAAGATGCATTGGTTCTTCGATGGACAAAATGTGCGAATTCACATTAATTTGACAATTAGATATGTACTCATTTAGTCATTTTAATGACAGAAAGATACCTTAAAAAGAAAAGAAGTAGAGAACAAATTGAAAACTGGATCACTCTTTTAGTTGGTCTCTGATGGAATGTGGATGTGGATAGTTGAATCCTTGTATTCAATAAGAAAAGTTAAGATTATTGGGAGTGTCTGAAAATATTATTGAAAAGAGATAATACTGAAGTGTCATATTCTAGGTACCTAGTGTTTACAGAATGCTTGCAAAGAATTAGTCATGAGTGGTGACACTGTATTACTATCTTATTATATCTCTTAGCTGTTGGGCCTCGACATCCCTTACAGGGTATTATGTTTTTGGTTCAAAGCCCGGACCTCGGTAGATCATGTCATATTCTGTTCTCATAGTGCTCTGAGAGTGTGATTTTAGTTATATTTCATTGTGCTGAGTTGGGATCACAATTATGCATTATGGCAATGGTAATGGGTAGAAGATAACTTACTTGATTGACGTCTTTGAATATAAATATAGTATGCAGCATATTCAGCTATCAACAATTATTTAAGAAGTAGACTTCTATTTTTAGTAATAGTATGCCAAGCTGAGTCCAAGAACATCTTAAGAGCACTTTTTTTGGCATGTGTGCACTAATTTATGAAGCAAATGTGGATATATGTAATAGTTTTGATGTTTTGAGTGTTTCAACTGACAAAGCTGTTCAGGAATACTTTTTGGCTGATGCCTGTTTTAAACATGCTCTGCTGTTTGGCAGATGGTGTACGTCCTGTCTGTTTATAACAAGAAAGAGAAGTACAATCGAATTACGGTGCGTTACTTTTGAATCTTTGGATATTTGCAGTTGTTTTATATAGTTAGCATTATTATGTTGCCAGTGCGTCACTAGGGATCCTATCATAATATTGTTTTTCATTCATGTAAGGGAGCCTTTGCTTGAACCGTACATGACGGCAATCATTTATTTATTTTCCCCTCATATTTTCTTACCCTTTTAAATAAATGTTTCTCATTAGGTATATTTTCTGTACTACTTTTTTTTTGGTTCAGACTTTTACTGTCTCTGTCTTTACTTCTACTGTTCCATTCTCTTAATTTAATTTAATTTGTTAAAAAGACATGGCCCCCCTGAGAAGTCCTTTAGAATATATTCTTAGTTAAAGCTCTCTGAATATGAGACATTCTGAGCAACAAGACTTCAATTAACAAGACTTGATGAATAACCACTGGTATTCCTCCCTTTGTGAGGATGAGGGACCAGGGTACATATCCTAATCGTTCCATACCCAACTAAAAAAAATAAAGTAAAAACAGTAGACATGATAAAACAGGACATAATTTTCTTGGGAGAAACACAGTTTCCTAAAGAAGGCCATGATGCTTCTGGTTTATTTGGCTTTCAAGCAATGCTCATATGGGATGATTTTGGCTAAGTTGTTTAAGAACAGAAGAAAGTTAATGTAGTCAACATTGATATGCACAAACATATGTAGTTGTATAACTTTTGTTTGAACTCTCTCCCCGTGGTTCCTCATTCTACATCCCAGATTTTTACCAACATAATTTTTCCGATGCATATTATGAAACATCCAATGAAACAACATCATGTTGCCAATGAAACAACATAGTTTCATTCTTTTATATAAAAAAGTTGGGGATGTTGTATTGCAAAAAATTGAAAAGTGGTTATATGTTTTGAAAGTCGGAAGGAAATTGCAGACTTGGGTAAACGTTACGTTATTTTGAGCAATTAACCATGTATTCTTTGCTGTCGTCTGTCGGTATCTTCTTTCTTTGTGAACTCACCCTGTTATAAATATTGATATTCCTGGCTCTAGATGGCGGCTTTCAACATCCAGGAGGCACTCATTTGGAAAGAGAAAATTGAATCTGTTATTGATCAGGTTTCTCTGATCTTGTTATCTCCTCCAGTATTTGCTATTATATCATTGATGAAGTGACTTTTCTTCCAAGAAAGCATTTATAACTGTGCATTTTAGTTTGTGAAAAAGCTGACGTATAATTCTCGACATGCAGCATCAAGAATCTCAAGCTACTAATGGTAACAAATACCTTTCTTTTGAATATAAATCTGGTGTGGATAATGGGAGGAATGCTTCATCATCAGAACATGATAGTCAGTAAGTGTTTTCTGAATGAGACTTTTGTTAGTTTCATCACCAGAACATGATAGTCAGTGTTTTTTGAATGAGGATCTTATGCACAAGCTGTCATAAAATAACATCTCTAAGTGAGGCTTTGCTAGCTTTCTCGTACAAAAAACAAATCTATTTCCACTAATTTACAGCCAATAATTGCTTTTCTAGAATCAATTTTTCCAGGGTCCATGATAATATAAGGAAATGGGATTAAGAATGTCTTTCTTCCCTTCTCCTGGATACTTCTTGCACTGTCATCCTTTTAATCTGTTCTAGCAGGTCTTTTGAGGGTCATTCATCATATTTATCCTTCCTGCACATAACTATTCCCCAAAATAATATTCAATATTTTCTTTATATATATATATTTTTAGGGATATTGGCATGTAAATACATGAACTTTGAGCCTAGTTTGGTTTTGAGCACAAACTTTAAAATTTGTCTCATAATACATGAACTTTAAACTTGTTTGGAATTTAGCACGGAACAAAATTATCCCCAAATCAAAACTGACATGGCAATTTTTTTTTTTTTTCTCCACCTCAACACAATTTCTTCCACCTCACCTCTTCTTCCTCCGATGCCCTCTCTGCCGATAACCGCCGCCTCTCCCTCCTCTTCTCCAACCCCCCATCTCCCGGTAATTAGCACCAGATTCCATAACCATTCCTCCATTATTACTCCATTCACTTGTCAGTTCTCTTCTCACACTCATACCTCTCTCCCTCTCTATTTCACTACACTCAAAACACATAACAATGGCGGCAGCAGCAGCAGCACCACCAAACCCAAAACCAAACACTACATTTGCCATCCGCTGCGTCGGAACACCCGACGCCGCGGCGCTCCTCCTCTTCAAATCCAGCGCCGACCCCTCCCACTCCCTCCTCACCTCCTGGAACTCCTCCTCTTATCCCCCTGCGCCTCCTGGCTCGGCGTCTCCTGGACCCATGGCCGCATCTCCCGCCTCGTCCTCGAAAACTCCTCCCTCCAAATCCCCCTCTCAGTTAACCGCCTCACTCATCTCCTCACCCTCCGCCTTGAGGGGAATAACTTATCCGGCTCAATTTCATCCCTCACTTTCCCCAATTTGCAGGAATTCAACATCTCCGGCAATTCACTTACCGCTGAGCTCCCCCCCCTCGTTTTCCCCCTTTCCTGCTTCCGCATTTTCCAATAACCACAAATTGTTGGCCCCGCCGCTCCGGAAATGTAACTCTAGCTCCACCGGAGGAGCAATGGTGTCGCCGGTGAGCCGTAGGACGACGGTGCCGTCGGAGACGAGCACAAAACCTAACCCTCCGATTAAATCAAAATCACACGATTCGAAAAGGAGTAGAATTAGCTCACTGGCGATAATTGGGATAATAATTGGGGATGTTTTAGTGCTAGGGATTGTTTCGATTCTGCTTTACTGCTACTTCTGGAGGAATTACTCGAGTATGCTGATGTCGGAGAAGAGCAGCGTGCAGGCGGAGAAGATTGTGTATTGGTCGAGCCCGTACCCAAACCCGGCGAAGTCGGGGTACGAGAGAGGGAAGATGGTGTTCTTAGACGGGGAGAGGCGGTTCGAGCTCGAGGACCTGCTGATGGCGTCGGCGGAGATGCTGGGTAAGGGCGGGTTCGGGACGGAGAAGAGGAGGGAGAGGTGGCGGTTATCGGTGGAGAGGGCGTTGGTGAGGTGGAAGAAATTGTGTTGAGGTGGTAAAAGAAAAAAATTGTTTTTGTCACCTCAATTTTAATTTGTCATGTCAGTTTTGATTTGGGGATAATTTGTTCTGTGCTAAATTCCAAACAAGTTTAAAGTTCATGTATTATGAGACAAATTTTAAAGTTTGTGTTAAAAACCAAACTAGGCTCAAAGTTCATGTATTTACATGCCAATATCCCATATTTTTATAATATATCTTTACATTGATGAACTCGCATTTCTGTACTGCTTTAATTTTGCTTAATTGTACACTCGTTGACCATCTAAAATTGCTCATGCTATAGTTAGATTCTGTTCCTAGCAAATGTTAGTTTTGTATAGACTGAATATTGTAGGGCTGATGCTTTCCCCATCTAAATTTGTTTGATTATTTTTCTTGTTCAGGTTTAGTGCTGCAGAAGATGAAGATGATTCTCATCGAAGTTTGATGCGTAGAACAACGATAGGAAATGGTCTTTCCTCTTCAACATGCCCACTTGATTCCATAGAATTATTGTAATCTAACTGAAATTTAACTACTAATTTTTCATGTAGCAGGCCCCCCAGAGTCCGTTTATGACTGGACGAAGGAATTTGATTCTGATTTGGCTAATCAAAATTCAAACAACCAGGCATTTTCGAGAAAGTATTGGCGCCTTCTCCAGTGCCAAAATGGTGTGTTGATGTTTGTAATTTAAGTTGAATTTGATCAAACCTTTTAGTAGTTGTCCATAGAATAATGTATATAATTATGTTGTTTTTATTAATCGTTTTCTTTATTGGAACCTTTCTAATTCTCAATACTGTAATTTCTTTGTTATGTGAGCTTTCAGGTCTTCGTATTTTTGAAGAGCTTGATGAAGTAGATATTCTTGTAAGAATGTTTTCCTTATGTTGCAATGCCAACATATTGTTGAGCTGCTTTTGTCTAGGCTTAACATGGATTTGTTTTAGTTTGTGCCTTACAAGTTTATTTATTTAGCCAAAGAGCTGCAGTAGAGCAATGAAGGCTGCTGGGGTGGTGGAAGCAACATGTGAAGAAATATTTGAACTAATAATGGGCATGGATACAACACGATGCGAGTAGGTCTCTTTTAAGTTCAGTTTGAGAACTAGTTGGGTGATTATGTTGCACGTTGGAAGCGGTCTTTGATAGGTTTGGTGCTTATAGAAGGAAAATTTATAGTTTGCATCAAGGAGGTTATTGTTGATTTTTTCCTTAGTATCATATATGCTCTTCAAGGAGGTTATAATAGTGAAGACAACTTCATGACTTGCTTTAACTCTTATATTTGGTTAAGTCAATTTGCGCTTTCTTTTCGTGAAGGTTGTACTTTCTTAAACTGCAGCCAGTATGTAGAGATGGTCATAGTCTTTATGCAGCATGGCACGAGAAGAGAAATGCATCATGGCACAATTCACAATTTCAATACAATGTGTGTATTAGAACTAATAACCATTTCTCTTCAACTTTAAACTTTAATGGAAGTGTATTATGCATGTAGGTGGGATTGCAGTTTCCAGTATGGTAGCTTAGTGGAAGAAGTAGATGGACATACAGCTATACTTTACCACAGGCTTCAACTAGATTGGTTCCCGACGTATGTGCCCTGTCATATTTTGTTCTAAAATGTGTTAGTATTTACATTTTCTTCAGTGCCATTTCCCAACCATTGCGATTGGAATTTCAGTGCCGTTTAAAGCTCCTTCATAATGATACTATACTCGGCCATGTTCCTTTTAATACCTTTTTGATTCTTTAGTTTTTATGTCTGTTTCTATATTTCACTACCGATTACTTTTAACATTTATGTATCAAATGGGTTAACAATTATCACTTACTTTAGGTTTTTAAGATCTCTATTGGAGATTAGACCTTGCTTTTATGCCCTTTACCTGATATATTGTTTTCTTGGTAGGCTTGATTGATCTCTTAATTCCTCTTTTATTTGGTACTGAGCCAAATTTCTGCCGGCAAACAAAATTATGTCTTTTCGTCCCTTTTCATGGTGGAATTATATGGTTTGCACAGTTCAATGGTCTGTTCCCTATTGAAAGATGTGACTCATATGTCATCACAAAAACACTTGTGCATATTTTCTTTCAATATATCTGTGTGGTACACCATCAAGAGTCACTCATTATAAAATATTGGAACCAATACAGGTTTGTATGGCCTCGTGACCTCTGCTATGTGCGCTATTGGCGTCGGAATGATGATGGGAGTTATGGTAAAAGTTTGAGTGTCTTCTGTCTTTTATGTACTCATAATCTATTTAAGTGCATATCTCTGTGATTTAATCCATGTTACTTTGCAGTTGTGCTATTCCGTTCTAGGGAGCATGAGAATTGTGGTCCTCAACCTGGATTTGTGCGAGCTCATATTGAAAGTAAATCCAGCTAGCTTTATTACTATATATACAGCTTTTGCCTGAATCAGTTCTGAAGCCATATTGTCTCTAGACTGAATCTTTTTTACAATCATTATTTTATGTGATAGACTTATAGTCATGCTGAAAGATTCAAACTAACCAATTGCAGGTGGAGGGTATAATATTTCACCTCTGAAACCTCGTAATGGGAGGCCCAGAACTCAGGTACAGCATCTTATGCAAATTGATCTAAAAGGCTGGGGAGTAGGTTATGTATCATCATTTCAGCAGCATTGTCTCCTGCAAATGTTAAATAGTGTTGCTGGTGAGATCTCATTTTCTGATTTAAGTTCTTGAGTCAGTTTTTTCATTGGCATGGTTGTGCTGCATTCAGTTTAAATTATCTATATTATTGATGCTCTGTGCTTGACCTTCCATGGCGATTTAAGCTATTGTATATGCAGCTAGTACTAATTCCGAGCTATAATAGTTCTCATGTGCAACATCAAAATCCACACAAAGCGGTAACTATCTGAAGGAGTTGATCCTCGCATCAAACTCTAAGCGCTAGTTGAACCTTTTTAGGTCTCTTCTCTGGTATAGATATTTTAAAGAAGACTAGTAATCTAAGGTGAAAGCTACAAACCGAATCTACAGCCTTTGTAACTTCACTACTTGCAGTCCTGACTCTAATATATCGGCTAGTTAAAACATAGTGATGAATCCCTCTTCTGATTCTGATCTGAGGGATATTAATATGGTGTTAAGGGGTGGTGTTTAGCGACCCTCGCAATGACGAAAGGTGGTTATCTTTCTTTACGATAATATCATCTTTCAACAAGAGAAATGGCATCTTTCCTAAGCTAAGTCAGACCGCTAGTGCTTTCTAACCGAAGTTTGAGTCTTGGTCAAATTGCCATTGGAATAATAAAACCACCACTCATTCTGGGACTTTCCCATTGCCATATTCCTTATCCAGTCCTCATTTATCTCTAACAGCTATCTCATTGATGTATATCTTCGTTCTTGGTCTGTTTGACATGAAGCTTTCAGTCCTTTCAGGAATCATTTTTCGAGTTACTTGTGGTTAAGAATTTGTTGACTTTTGATTGTTGACCAACTCCATTGAATGAGATGCTTCATATATTCGTACATTTAGTTGTTGGTTTGATTTTATCATCGGTACTGTCTTGTCAGTTGGGTTGGCATAGCAGTGGCTAGGGATGGTGAAGTTCTCGTGTATCACTCATATATGTGTGTTAAAAGTTGCAGGCGCAGAAACTAACTCTATATGTCTTGCTCTCGTCAGAGGGAGATTTTAGTTTGAACTTGAATAATTGATCTAGTATTGGCAATCCTAGAAAGATCTCAACAAGAGTTTTTCTTCTGGTACTAGAAATAATGCATACTAAAATCACACAAAATGCTATATCCTTTTCTTGATCCTGATCTTTAGTCTCAGTCTTCTGCTGTCTGAATTTTGTATGATCTCTGTAGATTTATGTTCTCCTCTTATTGTAGGGTTGCGAGAATATTACTCCCAAACTGACGAAAGACCTGTGGCTCCTCGGATTCCTGTTATGGTCAATATGACATCAGTATCCAGCTCTTCAAAGAGGAGTAAGAAGCTCCAGTCATCTTCTGCTCATCATCGCAGTGCTTCACTTGATCAAATACACGCAGCAAATAGAAATGCTGTTTTAATGGATGAATACTCTGATGAAGATGAAGACCTTCAGGCTGATCAAGAGGTTCATGTTATACTTATATTTCTATAATATAGTTAAGGTTTATACTTATGTTTGGCTATCTGTAACATCGACAGGCTATGTCATCTGCCTTTGAGGTTGAAGACAAGAGAACTGGTATTTATCTACTCTAATGTTCATCTGAGCGATATGGAATCATTCTAATGTTGCACTGCAATTCACTCGAACTGTTCTTTTGCTTTTATAAATTTTAGGCTATGAAGAAGAGTCTACCGACCAAATAGATTTGTCCATTTTTTCTGGTAACCTTCGACGTGATGATCACGATAAGGCTCGCAACTGTTGGACATTGTCTAATGGAAACAACTTCAGAGTTCGTAGCAAGCGGTTTTGTTATGACAAATCAAAAGTACTAGTACTTTCTTGTTTGTTGCAAATACATTCTGATTGCAGTTTAGGCTGCCTAAATTTGCTTAACAAAAAGTCTTATGAAAGTTCTGCAACACTTTTTAAAGATTCCTGCAGGCAAACATCTTATGGATCTAGTTGCTGTAGATTGGTTTAAAGATACAAAAAGAATGGACCATGTAGCTAGGCGTGCGGGTTGTGCAGCTCAGGTTAGTTTCTATAGCTGATTAGCTTTTCACTTGATCTGAATTCCTTTCTGATAATGCAATATTTTTTTAGGTAATTGGTTAATTTTTTTATTAATATTTTAGTTTGTTTATCCATGCTCATGATATATAATATACTACTGTTGTTTCTTTCCTTTTAGGTTGCATCAGAGAGAGGACTTTTCTCTATCGTGTTTAATCTTCAAGTGAGTCGATTGTGTTGCTGATTCGTATCCTAGTTATTTTGTGTGGTTGTTAGAACATTTAGTGAGTTTCTTCTCTCCTAGGTACCTGGATCAACACATTACAGCATGGTATTTTATTTTGTGGCCAAGGAACTAGTACCAGGATCTCTTTTACAGAGGTTTGTTGATGGGGATGATGAGTTTCGCAATAGCAGACTGAAGCTTATTCCATCAGTACCTAAGGTATAGTGCCATTTTATAAGCTACTAGTGCCTATTGCTAAATGGTTTAGGGTTTAAAATCTTCAAGAAGTATTCAGAATTTCAATAAGTTTGAACCAAGGAGTCTTTGTACTGATTGCATAGATTTGAAAATCTTGTAGTTGTTTCTATGAAATCTCTCTCATGCAAAATTTAATTAATATTACAAATCATGCAGGGTTCTTGGATTGTGCGCCAGAGTGTTGGCAGCACCCCTTGTTTACTCGGGAAGGCAGTTGATTGCAACTATATCCGCGATCCCAACTACTTGGAAGTATGGCTGTATTCTGTACTTTAGGGCTTGTTTACCTTCATGGTTTATTATTTGGTGGGTAGTTAGTTTGGTGAATAGAAGGTAGAATATGATAAAATTAAAGCCTAGTAGTCGTAATTTTTATGCATTCAGAAGAAAGAGATGGATAAATCATACCCCCCAACATAAGGTGGCATAAATATCCTTCATATCCACTTAAAACCAAAAAGTCCCTTGAGTTAGCTATCCACCTGTTTGAAATCAAGACAAGTAAATATTGGATAAAGTTGGATGGTTCTTAGTACTCTTAGTGGCTTTGGCATATACTTAAAAGTGCATTTGAGCAAGGTTGCAGGTTTACCTTTCTTGATTGATTTCATCACTTTTTTGGCTTCTAATTTTAAATTTGGCTGTAGGTTGATATTGACATTGGTTCTTCCACTGTGGCAAATGGAGTCCTGGGCCTTGTGATTGGCGTTATCACGACACTTGTGGTTGACATGGCTTTTCTTGTACAGGTATGAAATGTCAACTGGAAATAGCTTATATAAACTGGGGAAGTAACTTGGGAGGAATATATATGGAAAGTATGAAGTTTGAAAAGAGAAAGCCTAAAGCAGCGTACTGCCTGTTAATGTGTTTTTGCCCACATATTTGAGGAACAATTCTAGTAACATGCATACGACATTTGTGCCTTGCTTGTTTCAGCTTAGCGTGTCTTGGAAACCCTCATCTAGCTCATGGATTATAGGATTATTAGTGGTTGCCAATATTAAGAACTAATCTAATTTCTAGTAGTAAAGCAAAAGTAGTGCATAAGAAGGAAAAAAACCATATGAATTTGTTCTCTTTGGCTGTTTTTAAAGCAATACATATTGTTCCTGTCTGTTTTTAAAGCAATACATATATTGTTCCTATTTACAACGAATTATTGTTGATTACATACAATACTGTTTATGAGATTGTGTAAAAATTGGTGCAATGGTCAGGCGAACAGTACGGATGAGTTGCCGGAGCGGCTAATCGGAGCTGTGAGAGTTTCTCATATAGAATTATCATCGGCCATTGTGCCGGTGCTGGAGACCGATCCTTCAGATTCACTCAAAACATAGTTAATTGGTATATGATATATATAAACGATATTGCAATTTAAGTACATATACTACATTCATTCAATATTCAATATATCTAACTCATTATGTAGAAATGATTTTTCTTGACAATTGAGTTCAGCGCAGTAAAATTGTCTTTATTTTACTTTAGCATATTTGGCATCCACGCATTGGTTCACGTATATTATTGTTGCCCTTTCCACTATGATCTACTGCAATTCTTGCTATAATTTGAATAAAATTGTGGCCAATTTATAATTTTGGCTACATTTACGATGTATTTTATGATAATTAATTATGGTGTGTGTTGCACGACTATCAAGATTTTGAGGTGAAGTGATGCACGACTTCATGAAGTGGTGCAGTATCTATTATTTATATATTTATTATATCTACTAAATTTCGTTCTTTTTGATGGAAAAATTATCATGGGCAAATGAGGGAAAAGAGAACATTCACCCTTAAATTCTTTCCTTCTTTTCCATCTCCTTGTCTAAAAATAAGAAAAAGAATTTTACTCTTTCTTCCTCTTCGTTTTCACTTCAATGGAAGGAAAATATTATCTCATTTACAAGGAGCAGGGCCGGCCCTGACATTTCGGGGACCCTAGGCAAAAAAAAATATTGGGCCCCTTAAAGAAATAAATTTTTCGAACCATGTTTCTAGCAAGATATAACATATTGTGTTTTCATGTTGTGTGGCCAACTGTATAATTTTAATATAGATTATAAAATGCAATTAAGAAGAAAATAAGGATCAAATAGTTATTGAAAAAATTTAGATCTTCTAATATTTTCTTGAGGTAATATTCTACATTTTGAGAAGCAAAATCATCAATAACATCATCATAATCAAGTTTTCCAATACCTCATTTTCAAGCATAAATTTAACCTTTCTAGAGACAGTATAACTCATATATGATTTGATTAATTCTAATTTTGAAAAATTTATTTTTGTTGAAGTTACACTAAACAAGTAAATAATATAGTCAATAATATTATGTACACAATAGATTCATTAGAAAATAAAGATCCAAACACCAAGATTGTCATTGCCTGCATCCAAATATCAAGATAATAATACTTATAAATTTTTTATTTTTAATAAATATAATAAAATATTTTTAGAAAATTTGGGGGCTCTAGGCAAAGGCCCACATTGTTCTAAGCAAGAGCCGGCCCTGACAAAGAGTGAAAATATTATCCTTTCATTGGAGTGAAGCAGGAGGAAGAAAGAGTAAAATTTTTTTTTTTAGATAATGAGATGGAAAACAAGAAAATAAAAATTGAATGTTCTCTTTTTCCTTATTTTTCCATGATAATTTTTCCATCGAAGAGAACAGAACCTAAGCAAACAAAAGACATAATATTTGCATCGAAGAGAACTGAATACATAATATTAATAGAAAGCACTGTCGATTCAACGTTATACAGTATGTATATTTCCAAATTCGGCAACTAATGTGTAAATTTGATTGACTCATCTTCACACATCGTTATAGATAAAAGTAGTAGATATGTATATGTAAGATATCAATTTTATTTGATTTTTCTAAAATAAGATAAATTTTTAAAAATGAGTTTACATATTTTGATGTGGATCAAGAGTTATAAAATCGTAAAGTTCAAAACTACATATACTTCTTTAGTTGTGTGCAGAAATGCTTCATAAAGATGATATCACTGAGTCTGTACACACCCACAAGCAGAAAGGAACCTTTGGGAGGGAGAAACCATTCTTAGGGAGGAGGAAACACGAACGATGGGGAGCTCTGATACCACTCTGATGCAGCGTGAATGCGTGGAACAGGAAACACGAACGATGGGGATAAATTCGTTTTATTCAATATCAAAAAGCTGCTCTAAAAAACGAGATTACAAGGATTAAATACTAACCCTAATCTCAAAGAAACGAGAAATTACAAAAATAACCCAACAAAAAATTCGAAATTGCAAAAAACCCCCAAAAAATACGAAAACTGAAAAATAACCCTCTAAATGATGGAATTTGGCCATAGAACGCATTCAGTCATAGCGTAGCGATGAGTATTGCTCGGAAGGCTTTCCAATCAAAAAACACTGGGCTCACGCCGAAAACGGAGACTTCCGGAAATTCATCGGGTGATCCGCGCGACGCAAGAATTGCGCCGCGACTAGCGCCGCATCACGTTCCCTTGATAATTAGCTGTGAACTCAGATATGGTTTTGAGTGAGGAGAGGTGCTCTAAGGCTTCAGGTAAGGCTATCACAGTGATCCAGATTCAAGATTAGCAGATTCCAAATAGTACATAATGAGTTGGGTAGAGTTTGAATTTTAGAGCCTCACAAATTCAAATATCGCAAATGTTTGAGATTGTTGATGGAAGGAGGCAAATCTTTTTTTCTTGTAGTGCCACTTGCATCTAATATTTTATTCTTGTAGTGGCACTTGCATCTAATACTCTTAAATAAATATGAACTATCTCAAACATTAGTAGTAGCTCTAAAATTAAAATAATTAAACATGCAAAGTAACTCATCTTTTAAATTTATATATAATGAACTCCAATCTAAATTCGATCATAGATTTTTTTTTTTTTTTTGTCAATCAAACAAATCTAGTAACACAATTTCTTGTAAAAAGAAAAAACAAGAAGAATAAATTTAGACTTAAAACTACAAAAGAAATGAGAAACTATATAATGTGGAGAATTATTGGATTTAAGCATATTTTCTTAATTAACATATTTCTTATGATTATAATTTATATGTATCTTTAACACTGGCCCCGTCGACTTCCTTCGGCACTGGTTGAATTCCACATTTCTACCTCTCCATCATTAATTTGCAAACAGAAAAAAAATTGTTGACAACTGAACACATAGAATATTTGAAGGTTTGATCAACCCTTTTTATTTATTATTAGAGCACAGACAATTGTAATTTAGTCCATATAAGATAAATTATACATAACGTTTAAGATATTCTTCTACTGTAGTATAATTGACATCGGCATAGAGTTGAGAAGCTTCTTCTCCTTCATTTCCTATTTCGAAATTCGTAAGGCATCCTTGGTACAATACATCATGGTAATGCCCCAATCCTACTTGCTGTCCAAAATCAAGATCTACAATCAAATTAAACACATACAAAAATAATTAGCAATGTCACCTTAATTAGAAAAGCATTACTATGATATTGGGGCTCCGATGTGATGGGTTGAAAACTTATTGGAGATTAAGATAGACCAACTAAATGGCATGATTATTTATAAATGGACTAAGGCCCAAAAAATAATAATTATGAAAAATATGGGCTTTCGCATTGTGATTGTCATTGAGTTTTCCTTAGTATATAAAGTTAAGTAGTTATTATCCAATATGTGATAAAGAAGATAATATTATCTACGGCAAAAAATTTAATTAAATTACCTCTCGTGTTAAACTAAAAGAAATTACCTTTCATAGAAGCCAAGAAATCTTCCTTGGAGATTGTAATTTTGTGTAATTCTTTTCCAATTAGCTTCTCCCATATGTGCACAACTTCTCTCTGTGTAAGAATATTTTTAGGAGGCCTAATATACAATGTCTTATTAAGTGTTCTTGGGTCATCAATTGTCTTTATGGTGTAGCTCGCTATGTCATCTTCCACCACATATATTGCTGCACAAACATAAAATACATCAACTAAAAATTATACTAATGTTCATGTGTAAACAAAATGTTAATGTCGAGCATCCATCTTAATTAAATTCAATTAAGTTTTATCAATCCCTTTATGATTAGGTTACCTTTTATATTGCCATCTCCATGTATTACTACGTCGTCTCTTGAAGGAAGGATTTTGCCAAATTGACAAAGACCTCCAACAAAATACCCTGCAAAGCAATTTGCAGAAATGTAGGTGTATGGAATCCCAGCTTCTTCAATGGCTTTCCTCACCACCATTTTGTCTTCAAACATCACTTTCCCGGGCTCCGTCGCGTTCTCCATTCTCGCCGGATCCGTCCCAAACTCCGACGGCACAAACCTCTATCCAAATTTCAACAACTTGTCATTAATTAATAATTGTAATTATATATCTACTAAAAACCCTCTCCATTCTGTTGAGAGCCTTCTCTTCGGTTGAAAAACTATCATGGCAAAAAGAGCGAAAAGAAAACACTAATCCTTTAATTTTTTCCTTCTTTTTCGCCTCCTTATCCATAAAAAGTACGTATATCACCCTTTCTTCTTCATCCTTTTCACTCCAACGAAGAAGAAAGGGTGAAATACTTTGATAAGGACTATGATAATTTTTCAATTTCAAAGAGAATGCACCTAACTGTAAACATAACGTTAGTATTCAAAAATCATTATTTTGTACGCGAAAAGCATTATTATACGCATAAAAAATTATAGTCATCTAATGTATAAAAAACACATCCGATTTGGAAAAGACAATTCCACCATGAAATAAATTGTAATTACCTTGATATTTCCAGCCTCCTTGATTGCTTGTACAAGCTTGAGCTGCAGCATGATGCTGTGGCTCCGAATGTGGACGCCGGAGACAGCACAGATGACGACGTCGGCGAGCTTGACGGCATCGACGAGGCTGCCGTGGTCGTCGAAGGAGGCGGGGACGAGGTTTGCTCCCTGCATTTTGAAGGATATTAGCATCTCTACTTTGTCTATATCCACACCAACCTCACGCCTGCTAAGAACAAATGTTTCATGGCCTTCACGCAGACTTGCTTTCACCAGTCTCTTCCCCAAATACCCAGTTCCCCCAATAATCAACACTTTGCTTTTCACCATCCTCTTCTCTTCTCTTTTCTCTTTTCTTTTTTTAAATTGGAGATTGATTATGTGATGCTTGTATGTCATATATTTATAGATATCTGTGTAATCTTATAATTAAGTTTCTGTTTTTCTTTTTCTTTTTCTTTCTCTTCCCTCAAATTTTGACAATCTTTGGGGACCATATAATTCAATTAATTTACAGTGGGCGTGTTTGATATCATAAATAAGTCCAAGATAACAAATATAGATGGAGTTATCTCATTGTTTGGTATCCAAAAAAAAATAATCTGCAAAGCCCGCATTAGTCAAAGGCCCGCTCCTATTTAGGTCTTTTCTTTAGATAAGTAATCCA
>JAYJMF010106284.1:0-18224 GCA_036873715.1 Salvia sclarea
TAATATTATATATGTTGATTATTCTATGTGTTGGGCTTTTCTGCTTTTCCGGATTTGTCCCAGTTATAGAGGAGATGTTGCCCATTTTTCTGCAGAATTAAACCTCTTATAAGTGCATGGCTATTCCCCTTTCTACCCCGCTTCTTATTTCCAACCCCTAGTCATACCCCAGGCTTATGTGGCCGTCCCTTGGGATTCGGGGCGTGACACCCGGCGAATGAAAAACCGAGTCAGCACCGAATTTATCCGGCGAGGACCTGACGGACGAGACCGAAGAGGGGTTGCTCGTGGGGAATATTTGGTGCCGATTCGATTTTTCATTCGCCGGAAAAAAAAATCCATCTTGTAATTGTAAAAAATTGAAAGTTTGTGTATTTAATTGCAAAGATCCAAAAATCATGTTGTAATTGTAAATTGGGATAAAATTCATGATTTAATCTGTAGTTTTCCTTATATTAATATGTGGGTGGTAAATTTCTCGATTTTCAACCCTTCTTTTATGATATTGATATTTCTGTCAATGATTGGCTTCATTTATAATAATCTTGTAAATATATCTCCAACAAATTGGGGATCATGAAAAAAAAAATGTATTTATTTATTATTATGCTCGATCTATTATTGAGAAATTTAAATTTATCCAACGAAAATTGAGATCTACTTTGTGTGTAGTTATAATAAAGGGCCAATGTTGTCTCTCCATGGATGTGGAATTGCGCTAATGGGCTTACGCATATGCCCATTATGTTTTCTTTTAGCTTAAAAAATTAGTATAAAAATGTTGTCGCATGCGGTATGCCACCCAAAAATAAATAATAATAATAATAATAATAATAGCTTTTTTAATATAAGAATGTATTCATTTTGAAGCAACGCATTAGTTTTCACCAACTTGATTGTTTGGCCCTTTAAATATGTATATGTATATATATCCAGATGTGGTTAAAAGTTTTAAAAGTTGCAAATTATGTTATCGGTGGAATTAAATACACGATAATAAAATTAAAAAGTGAATATCACAATTTCTATAACCTAACACTAGGATAACTCATTATTATTAAATAATAATTAATATCATATATGAATTCGTAAAATATTTTAGAATCATTATTTTTTAAAGTCTCCTAACGGGGGCAGATCCAGAATTTAGTGAAGGGGTGAGCTGAAAAAATAAACAATTCGACGAGTTAAATTTTATAAATACCATTCTTTTATGTTCGCATAAGTTTAGCTCTACGAGGCTACAATAAATAAAACTCAGTTGTGTAGTTGTCTCAACTCGACAAATATACACACTTGAAACTCTTACATCATCATTATCATCATATCACATTATATTTGTAATGTTTGAACTCATAGTTTAATGCCAATTACCTAGACGGTAAAGTTTTCAGAATAAATTTTCTTCACAAATTTACAAATATCGTCATTGTTTAATAATATAAAGAATTTTTGATATTTTATGGACATTGTGAGAAAGCAGTTCGATAGAGAATATATATATTTTTTTAATTTGAACACAATATAATATATGAATATAATAAAAAAATTAGGGGTTGCACCCGACTGGAGCCCGGTGCAACCCCTACATAGATCCACCCCTGGTCATGGGCGAGGGACTAAATCCGAACAAAGTTCTAGCCCTACATTACACGATCGATAATTACAACGTATAAGTATTCATGGGCCATGGCTTTGTGCCATTAATGTTAATTTATGAGCGGTGCCACCCACGAAGATGATGTCGTACATCGTCGTCGAGATGGTGTCGCCAAACAAATGTTGGTGGTGTTGCTCGATCATCACGCTGGTTTTACGTGCCGTACCGTTGATGGCCTCACATCGTTCAACATGCTCGAAGCCCTGGACTTCGATTTTTATTCTCTTTCAAAAAACACTGTCATTTCATGCTTGGTTGTATTTGACTTTTTACTCCCTCCATTCACGAAAGATGTGCTATTATTACAATTTTTGTGTGTCCACAGAGAGTGTGACGTTTCTTGTTTGAGATATAACCTCGTAACTTTTATTTTTATTCACACTCAGTATTTACCAAAAAAAAAACCCCTTATTTTCACTTTTAAAGTAGGCCCATATATTCATTTTACACAATTCACTATCCCTTGTGGGAAGGGACCATTTCAACACTAAAATACATTATTGGAAAACTTTTTCTTAAAACTCTTGCCATTTTCTTCATACTACACTCTTCAATCTTCATGGACGAATATAGTAGTATTTTTTTAATTATCTACGTGGAGTACATGCACGGACTATCGATGAGCCATGTAAGCATATATGCTCAAAGATAACTCATTCGATGTGTGCCTGTATTGACCAATAATATAAGGTTATCACATGTGGCCAAATATCACAGGTTCTGATCCTCCGTGGCGCGTCCTTTAAAATTCCTACATTTATTAATTTATCAAAGAAAAAGTACGTTATACATTTTTCATAACAATATGCTAATTAAACATGGGATACTGTGTGAATAAAACTCTAAGCATGGAGATATAAGTTATTCGAAAAAAAATTAGTTTATTTTCAGATTATGTAAATTTCCAAAGATTTTTATTCGATAAGCATAAGCAGATTATCAAATACGCTACACAATGCCCTAGATGATGAGATTACAAATTTAAGTTTTGAAAAGCTCAACACAAAAATTAAGTCTAAACCAACTAAAGTCAATTTGAAATTACAAAACTTATATTTATCTTTTTGAAAAGATTAACATAACTAAACAAAAAAAACTTGTAAAATACATATGTGGACATATTAACGTCATCTATTTCATTTCACTAAATAACAAATTAGTCAAAAAATTTGCAGGTTATTGTATACGCAGAGAAAGAAACGTGATAGTATAAATTAGAATTCTTCACCGTTTCGTTTCATTTCATCTCATTCTTTACCTCTTTCTCTCTCTCTCTCTCCTCCCTCCCTGTTTCCTTTTTATGCACACCATTCGCACATTCATCGGAGACGTTTGATCGCCGAATAACTCAGGTTCGTGTTTTCCATTTTATTTTTTCGCGCGATCGAATTCAACATCTGTTGATTACATCACCTTTTTGTGTGTTTTGCTTCATATATATGTGTAATTGTTGATTGATTGTTGGTCTACTCTAAAAAATTTATCCGAGCTTTTTGGTTAGGATTTTTGTTTCATTTTTGTTAACATTTATATAATGTTATTTCGATGATCGCCGTCTGAATTCGGCGAGATTGCGTTTTCTGCGTGCTGGATAATTTTGGTTTAACTTTTCAGTCTGTAATTTTTTGTTTTTAGTTGATTTTTACATTTTACTTTTGATTTTCTGCACGTCAGTTGACTGTCCATAAGGTGGTGGTGATTTGATCGTTGAATTTTCCAGTATCGCTTAGGATGTAAAATAGTAATTGGAGTGCCTGTTGCTTTTCTGATTCTGCTAGTGATTATTGATCACGGTAGATAGTCTAAGGTGGTTTGAGTTAAGGTGAACGTTATTTGAATCGAGTATTATGTAAACTGTCTTGTTCTAGAGTCTAGGAGTTGTCCCGTCGTTGTATTTTTTATTCTTAAAACAATTGGGTTTTTGAGATTTTGTTTTGTTGCTGATTGTATTTTGTGTTTATGATGCATTTGAGGAACTTTGTATTTGAAATGGAGAGAACGTAGATGATCACTTGATAGAGGAAAAAATTAGCTTGTTGCTGGGTGTTGCTGTAAGTTTGAAACCTAAACTGCTGGTGCTTGTAATTGTGACTAGTCCTGTCATTTTAATGACTAATCCTGCATTTCTCAAATTTATCGGCCAGTAATACTACAGTCGTTTGTTATTTCTTGTTAAATGGTACTGGTTGAATGGGGTACTTGAGAAATATTTATATAATTCAGTAAAAAGCATTTTTTAATATGAGGATTTAGTATCACTTTGTTATTGTTCTTCTTATTCTTTTTGTTATCACTTTGGATAAATTTTATTAGTTTTTCAATATTGGTCATTACTCTAGTTTTGTGGTGGTTAAGTGCTTTCACTGCATCCTGCCTGTCTCGTATCTGGCTGATTGTATCATAATTTTTGCGGATATTTCCTAATTATTACTTCTATTCGGTATTTTGTTCAAAATGTTTTCTCCTATTATTTTGGATAATCTCGAGAGCAAATAGTTTTAGATGTTTTCAAAATGCAGGGAGGGTTGCTGGTTGCATAAGTTAATTGAAGATCTTTTGTAAGAATCTGTGTATCAAGCTTTATAGTTCAAATTAGGGCACTCCAGTTGCTTCAGCCTATTTTTGGTGACAATCCACTATATTAACTTTGCTCATCTCTTCCCTAAATTAACATGAATGGACAAGGCTTATGAATTGAGAGAACTATCTGCAGGTGATATGTCTCTCTCTCTCTCTCTCTCTCTCTCTCTCTCTCTCTCTCTCTCTCTCTCTCTCTCTCTCTCTCTCTCTCTCTCTCTCGTGCACAGACTCGTACACTCGCACACACATAATTTCTTCCATGAATCATCTTTCTCATGTTACATCAGTTTGATCTATACTTATGGTTGTACAGACAAAGTTTTTGGTTAATCATGCCTTGGCATGAATTTGGTTTTGTCCATTTTTCTGCAGCAAAGTCATATGTAAGAGAAATATAATAGAAATAGCACGTCACTGATTTCCTAGTCACAGATATCACACACTAGAGAGTAGAGGTAGCTGCTTGGCCTCTCTGACATGAAAAATCTGAATTATGAATGCTATTGCAGGCACTTCTGTGGTCCATCTTGATCACTGATGAACAGATGTCATTTTGATTTATGGTGTTCCCTTCAAAGATTATTAGATTGACCTGCTGCAGTTGCATTATCTAATGCATCATCCTTTGAGTTGGACAAGAAACACTCTAATGTAGGGACAGTATTTCCTTACTTTGAGAGTGGAATTTACATGTACCAATCAATTGTTATTCTCAACAAAGTGTGGCTGCATTGTACATGCCCTGAATAATTATAAGACTGCCAAAAAATCCTTGACAAATATTACCAGTCATATCTGGTGGTTTGAGGCTTATATTGTTAAAGAAAGACTGGTTTTATTACCATTTTTTGAAGGCGCAAAATATCAGATATGTGCCACTGGGATGCTAATTGTTCTAAAACTCCTTTGTGGCGTTTAGAAAGTATAGTGATCTCCTTCCTTTAGTGGGGAGGGGTAGCTGGAATTCTCATACATCTAAGTTGGGTGGCGGTTCTGAATGTGCTGATCATATTCTGGGATGATATGGAGAAAGAGTTAGGATTCGGTTCCATCATCTTTTACATTGATTTCAAGACCCATTTGTATAGAAATTGGATACTAGCTATTCAATGATGCCCTCATATCGCTGCTTGTCTGACGTCCTAATGATGCTTAAGCCGCTTTGGAGGTTATTGGTTTATGATATTACTCAAGTGAGATGGGTTGAAGAAGGGTAAGTTTGAGGATCAATGCCTATCGGTTGTTAACCATGTTTAGTTCATGGGACTTATTCTGTAGCACGTCAGTATCACTTCTTTAGTTCTTAGTTTGGGAGCTGCTCATTTGCAGAACTAGCTCAGCTGCTGATTGTACTATGGCCTGATAGTAAAAGACAAATTTCACAATCTCATGTACCGGGACATCCTTAGCTTCTGTTTGAAATTAGTTTCTTATTATACACTGTCCTTGATTAGAGGATTATTGAATCTTTGATTTTTCTCTATAGCTTTAAGGTTAAGATTAACGAAAGTTATATCGGGTGCTGGGTACATGAACTGCTAAATTGCATATATGTTTTTTACTGTACTATTTTCTTTGTAAAGCATTGTTCAATGACAAGTTGGATGTATTATCCCATTCTACTCTCTTGGAGTGGGTAGAAACAGATGCTGTTACTCAGGTCTGTTTTGGAAATTTGTGGTCCATTGCTTTTATTCATTCAGTGCTAATCCTGGCTTTCAAATCATTTCCTTTTGGGACCCTATTTAGTTCTGTGTATAACTTGATATATGTTTGATCTATCACAGTTTTTCCTTAGGTACAAGCACTTTTAGGTAGTCGAGCAAAGCTCTGTTGTTGCTGTATAATTGTGAACATACTTCATTTTAGTGGATTTGCTTGCATAAAACTTTCATGAGAAATTTGACAAAAACCAGGCTGGTTTATGCTACTTGAGACTCCTTTTGAACAAGGAAGTAACGTAATTTAGTACTCGGCACTTGCTTAGTACATATCTTATTTGAGGCCCCCAGATTCATCATAAAAGTGTCCTATCAATTTCATCTAATAATATTTCTTTTGGCCTGACGTACAAACTGAACATCACACATTTTTCAATTGTTTTGGAGAACTTTTAATATCTAAAATAATATTCTATTCGAAAAGCTACAAGTACTTAAATTGATATGTATTAGTTCTTTCCTTGCCCAAACTCCAATGACTGATACTCTTCTACATGTTTGAATTAAATAAAAATGTAATAATTTATAATTTTAAATAGGATACTTATAGTTTATAGTTTTCAACCTTAGGAGCTGTAAGCTGAGTGGGTCATGTGTTGAATACAGCCTCTCTAGGCAATTCAGGTTCGTTGAATCCAAGATCTGGAGCTCATGGGTTTTGGAGTTTTAGATTTTTATGATTGTGCAAGTTTGGGGTTTCCTCACATTCAGTCTTGATGCATTAAAATTGAAACCTGGTTCTGGTTTATCTAATTTTATAATGTGCTAAGACTGGAAATATGGGTATAGAAATAGCATCATTAAGGTAAAGATCAGTTTAATCTACTTCAAAATTGTCAGACGGAATTTGGGATGGTCTTAGTAAGTTTTAGTTTTCTGTTTCATGTTAACAATTTATTTAATCTTATTGCCACTTTTCCTGTCTGAGAGGATAGACCTGTTATATGTTGTTGTTGGTATGCCTATTTGGATAGAGATATTAGTTATTATTTCCAGCTGCAAGTTAGAGATTGGTATTAATTATGGTCTCTTATGATTTATGAAGTTGCAAGGTCAAAAGGAGTTATATTTCGTCTTTATTTTCCTGTAACTTTTATGTTTCAAGGGGCGTATAAACCATTTCCATATATCCTCTATGAAGAGGGGGTTGCTGCTGTAAGTCTAGAATCTTAGTTAACAGAAGAAGTCACTTATGGTTGGTTGCTTTCTATTAAACTCCGATGCAATGCATCAGGTTTTTCCTTACTGCAATTGGTTTCACTGTCTGCCAGCATTTAGATACAATGGATCAAGTTTTTGGTAGGCATTTTGTGTTAAGCAGATGAAGTCTTCAGTTTTAGGGGATTGCCACTAGCAAACATCTAACGAAGATAAAATATTACATGGACGTCAGGACGTGGTCGGAGATGATAATTCATTGGCTGAGATTTTCCACAGACTAGAAAATCTATGTATGGCATGGACAGAGCAGGATAATTGTAAGAACATGATGAGAGAAAAATCTTACTCTGAGAAGTTTCAACTTTGCAAGACCTGAAAACTTTGAATCTTTCTTTCCTCTGAATAAATATAATCCTAAAAACCTATCTCATATTGGATTTAAATTGATGTATGGGGTTTTGGCAGTTTGTTAAAAGTATTGATTTCTTGCTCTCTGCCATTTTTGCACCTATTCTCCCTTCAGTCATTTATTATGATGTCAAATGGCACTCAGTAATTGTTAAGCTTGTGGATTTGGATTAAACTATCAAATCTTGTGTGCCCGAACCTTGAAAATTTGGATCTTTGGATCTTTTAGACTAATATAATGATGTTCTTGTATGGCTGCAAATTGTTCTATGTTTAACTTTTTTGGCTGGAAACAAGGTCTTTTTAATGACGAAAATGTGATCTTATGCAGGTTTTCATCTTCTGAAGAAACTTTAATCCTCCACAGGTCCATAAGCTATGGGACATAGAAACATGTTTAACACACCCCAGATTCTTGAGACTGAGAATCATCAGGGACGGAATCTTACTGAGCAACCTTACTTGCTTATGGGTATAAGATTCTAATATTCACCTGCATGTGTTAATTGTTCTTGTTTTCATTACTTCCTTTTAAATGGAAGCGGCTAAGAGCATTTCTTTTGTGACTAATTTCCTCATAGTAAGAACTGGTCCAGCTTATTATCCATTTGCTGCTATCTGATCCTTGCATATAAATGCCAGTGTCAGGATTATGCATGATAAAATTATTACATATCTAGATGTCCAGTACCCCCCTCGAGTGAGATTTTGTTTGGAATTGTGGCTCATTCTCTTATATATTGGATGTTCTTCTTGTCATGATGAAGTACTTCGTTAAGCCAGGAACAGGAAGATGAAAAAAAAGGAAAAGAATGCCATGTAATTTTTTTAATGATGGATTTTGACATACTAATTACTAAGTAGGTGAAAATAACTCCTAAACTTATGGACTCTGTATAAGCAAGAAACTGATCATAATCGATTATAGTTTCGAACTACTTTTTTTTTTTTTAATTTTTTTTTATGAATTGCCTTATGGTCTTGTCATGATTGTAGGAAGGGCCAATGCTTCTGAAAGCAGTTCTCTTGTTCATCCATCTCTTCCTGGGCAGAACGTAAGCATCAATGGTGGACCCTTTCCTCCCCCGTGGACTCCTACTGCTCCTAGGCCAATGATAAATTCTTCATCGATCCCTCCTGCTGAATTGCCGTGTTTTCAACAACAAGCTCCTGGTCCATCACGTGATCCTTTTATGCATCAGTCTGCTGGTGGAAATTTCCACATGGTCCCAGATAGTTATTCTCGCCCGCCATCTTCTTCAAGCCTCAGTGGGCAGACTGTCCCTGGAGCACATGGTGGTTTTGTTAATCCAACAACAATGGGCAGCAGCCGTGGACCATACAAGCGGAAAAGTCCGAGCACCCCTCAGCTGTATGACAGGGGTTCTACTAGCAGATATTATGATGTCGGGGGCTCATCAAATTTGCTCTTACCTGCTGATTCATGGCAAGAAAAGCAGAATTCAGAATCGTATTATATGCCTTGGGAGCATCATCATCCTGGCTATAGAGTTAATAGCCTCTCTATTGGTGGTGATGGTACACAACGGAATGTGAGAAGTAGAACTGCGGTCGACCAGGAACCTAATCTGGCCAGAACTCATATGCCTAGCAGTTCTATTCATCGTCCCTTCTCTAATCGGCCTGCTGACCGATCTAATTTACCGGTTTTTACTAGTCAGACTTCAAACATCTCCACGACGGATTGGAATCATTCTCTGATTTCACCTGCTGGCCATGGAGGCCCTCGTGGTGCAGGTAAGTTTTTGTATGAATCTATTGCACTGTGCAGAAGCGTAAAATTATACTAAGATAAAACTTTGAGCTGATATTGCAGATTCAAGTTCCTTTGGTCACGGTCCGAACACCCTCAATGCACTAAACAGTCATGCGAATGGTTCGGTGGACAGCGGGGGTTACAGCAATAATGCTTCTATTCCTCAAAATAGTTATGGTTACTTGAATCAACCTCGCAGAGAAGTCCAAGGCAGTTACGACCAAAGAGCTGCCCCCACATTTAGGGGTTCGTCAAGCAGCTTTTACCCAGGGCAGGTTGCTGCTTCAGGTGAAGTTCCGGCAATGGCTGCAGACAGTTTTTCTTCCAGACATTCACAGGCCTTTTCCACCACAGGGTTTCGTTATAGTGAAAGGAATGGTAGAATAGGGATATCAAGTGATAGATATAGATCTTTGGCTGAGGAGTCGAGTCCACCAGATCGAGCTGCACACGAGGTATGGACCTAACCTAATTCATTGACGAAAACCATCTCTTATTTTCCTGATAAAATACGAGCTATCCTATATTCCAGAGGTCGTTTCTAAGCAACTGCTTCACATTCAATCTCTGTTGTATCTAAGTTACAGAAATTCTTGCCAAACTTAGATTTGCTGCAACTTGATCTATACCCTCAACCAATTTTGATTGAATGTCGGGGTTGTATTTCCGTGTATTTCCACCCACACATGTGGATATATTTCAGGATGTGACGGCGGGGAGCTACTCTACATACTATGGCTCAAGGGCTCATTATGATCACCACAGGGAGATGAGGCTTGACATAGACAACATGAGCTATGAGGTCACGTCGATACTCCTTTTTATCTAGTTCTTTTCGTGTAATCCTAGCTTTACGGTTTCTATCTCAACTGCTGAAACACAAGCAAATTGGTATGGTCAGGAGCTCCTTGCACTGGGAGAGAGGATTGGAAGTGTCAGCACTGGTTTGTCCGACGGTTTGGTTTCAAAGTGTTTGACTCGGTCCATACATCGTTTGTCTGACCAATTTCAAGACGACACGACATGTGTCATCTGTCTGGTGAGTCTCTCTCTCTCTCTCTCTCTCTCTCTCGGAGGAAAGAGTTTCCTTCGTCTTTGTAATGAAGTGGGGAGTGTGATTGTGGTGATGGCAGGAGGAATACATAGATATGGATGAAGTTGGGAGGCTGAGATGTGGGCATGATTTTCATGTGGGCTGTATAAGAAAATGGCTGTCAATGAAGAACTTATGTCCAATCTGCAAGCAATCTGCAGTTGATGATACCATCAACGACGAACTATCTTCTTGAATTTTTATATTGCTATTTCTGGAAAAATGTATTTGCATATTATTCCTCACAATGAGGGAAATGGATGACTCTTGGAACAACAGTCTTCTGCATGTAATTATTATAAAACTTTATCCCTCTCACGCTCTCGCTCTCTTGTTCGTTTTCCTTTGGGTGAAACAAATATGGTTTCTTCGACGAAAAAAAAAGGTGGGAAAAAAAAAGGGTGTGAAAATGGAAATGTTACTCTATAATGATTAATTAGGTATTGATGCTATTGATTGGGGTAGGGACATGTTAGAAATCCTCTTCATTCTAATAACTAATTAAAAAGTTACTGTATTTGTTAAGTATGAAAGAGTATCAGAATAACAAAAATACTACTACATAGAAAAAACATAATATAAAAAATGCATTATTTTGTGCATAAGAAAGCACATCAATTTTGAAAGATCTACCTGAATTATACATTAATCAATATCAATTGACAACATCGGTTCCTAATTATTGGACTATACATTAATTAAGATTAACAGATAAGATCGGTTCCTAATTATCAGATTGAGGATGATTTTTATTTGATCCTCTCATCTATTAATTCTTCTAATTAACATCCAAATAGAAAACAAACCTTTTATATATTAATCAAAATTAATGGATAATATTGGTTTTTTAATTATTAGAGTGTGAAGGATCCTCTTCCCTATTAACATCTGAGCAGAAAACAAACCTTTTATTAGTATTAGACTATAAATATTAGCAGTCCGTCCCACTTTTTAAAATATCGAACATCGTTTGCCTAATTTTACATAAGTGATTAATTAATTAACCATACAAATACAAAATCGTAAAAAAAAAAAAATTAAGACTCGAGTAAATCATCATAAAATTAGTGATTATTCTGATATTTTTATACAATCAACCAATCCAATAATTTTACGCCGAATTACATTTCAAAATTGAAAGCATTAAAATTTAAAATATTGAAAATCCAATGCCAAATTACCAGTCAACGTTCTAGAAGTTGACCCTTGGATCATGAAGCTCCTCGTCCTCTTATAGAACATTCTCGAACGTCGCTAAACCGCCTTTGAAATCGGATATTTCCCTTCCTCCGTTCCCTATAAATCGGCTCCCCCATCAGCAGCATCTATTCATCGCAGCATTATCGCAATCTCTCAATACCCTTTAGAAATCTCTCTCACTTACAAAAAATCCCCAATTTCTCTTCTCCGCATAATTGAAGATGCAGATCTTTGTGAAAACCCTCACCGGCAAGACCATCACCCTCGAGGTCGAGAGCTCCGACACAATCGACAACGTCAAGGCGAAAATCCAGGATAAGGAAGGAATTCCGCCGGATCAGCAGCGGCTGATCTTCGCCGGAAAGCAGCTGGAGGACGGCAGAACCCTAGCCGATTACAACATCCAAAAGGAATCGACGCTCCATCTCGTCCTCCGCCTCCGTGGAGGTATGCAGATCTTCGTCAAAACCCTAACCGGTAAGACGATTACGCTGGAAGTCGAGAGCTCCGACACAATCGACAACGTCAAAGCTAAGATCCAGGATAAGGAAGGAATTCCTCCGGATCAGCAGCGGTTAATCTTCGCCGGAAAGCAGCTTGAAGACGGCAGAACCCTAGCCGATTACAACATCCAGAAGGAATCAACTCTCCATCTCGTCCTCCGCCTCCGCGGCGGTATGCAGATCTTCGTCAAAACTCTCACCGGAAAGACGATTACTCTCGAGGTCGAGAGCTCCGACACAATCGACAACGTGAAGGCGAAAATTCAGGATAAGGAAGGAATTCCTCCGGATCAGCAGAGACTCATCTTCGCCGGAAAGCAGCTCGAGGACGGCAGAACCCTAGCCGATTACAACATCCAGAAGGAATCAACCTTGCATCTGGTTCTCCGCCTCCGCGGCGGAATGCAGATCTTCGTGAAGACTCTGACCGGGAAGACGATCACGCTCGAGGTCGAGAGCTCCGACACCATCGACAACGTGAAGGCGAAGATTCAGGACAAGGAAGGCATCCCGCCGGATCAGCAGAGGCTGATTTTCGCCGGCAAACAGCTCGAGGACGGGAGGACGTTGGCGGATTACAATATCCAGAAGGAATCGACCTTGCATCTGGTTCTGAGGCTGCGCGGCGGGATGCAGATCTTCGTGAAGACTCTGACCGGGAAGACCATAACTTTGGAGGTGGAGAGCTCCGACACCATCGATAATGTCAAGGCGAAGATCCAGGACAAAGAGGGCATTCCGCCGGATCAGCAGAGGCTGATTTTCGCCGGAAAGCAGCTCGAGGATGGAAGAACCCTAGCTGACTATAATATCCAGAAGGAGTCTACTCTGCACCTTGTCCTTCGCCTCCGCGGTGGTGATGATCTCTGAATCCAGATGTTGGTTTGATGATCAGTTTGGGAAATTTGTGATATGGAACCCTTAAATGTTATGCTTGTATGACTTCTGTTATTGTGTTTTATATTCTATCAAGTGTCTCGTTTGCTACTTTGCCCTTTTCAATGTTTGTTTTTCATGAGAATTTAGGATGCCAATGCTCTCGAGATTGTGATTATTTTGAGTTCAGCAAACTTAAAAACACTTCTTTTTTGCCATAAATTTGCATGGGATCATTTACGGTATCTTGTATTTACATGAATCAATCCGAAGCTAAATGCAGCAGAGTAAATTGTGGTGGTTTGTTTTCTTTGCATTGCTAATTTGCTAGATTGATTAATTTCTATGCATATAATATGATAGTGGAATGATGTGCCCGTCGCCTTTCGTGAGCATCAATCACATTGGTTTCAATTTGATCACGTTGGATCCAATTTGATCTAAAACAACGTAGCAATGTATTAAAAATCAATTTATCCGCTCGTCGCCTTTCGTGAGCATCAATCATGTTGGATCCAATTTGATCTAAAACAACGTAGCAATGCATTAAAAATCAATTTATCCGTTGATTGTCACGTTGATTCAATTTGATCTAAAACAATGTAGCGATGCTCCAAAAATTATTTTATCCATTATTTCAAGTAAGAAAAAGAAAGAGAGAAATTCTTTTTTGATCTAAAACAACGTAGCAAAGGTCCAAAGAGAAGGAACGGATCGAACAATGTTTTGTATTTTGGTGTCGGATTAACAATGCCAATAACACCTTCTAAGTAAATGTCTAAAAGATTCTTGAGAAAAAAAGTAAATGTCTAAAACGCTTAAAAAGAACATAAATGTGGTCTAAACATAATTGGTGTTCACGAAAGGTGCTCAAGAAGGAGAATAGTGAGTACTAAAAAGATTGACTCCCCCTCCTCCCAATCAACACACACAACACATACACATCCAAAAACAATGATCTTGAATTGCTTGAATTCTCCTATTATGAAGAAGTTATGATCCTACCATAAAGAGTCCTATCCCAACTAATATTAGTGTATTGGCAAGCAATGAAGCTTAACTGCTACTATTCAAACCACTGATCTTCCATCAAATGAGAAGTCCTTTGCATTTATCTCATGATGAGACTTGTTGCTCTGAGATGTCACAGCCATAGCCCCTCTACTCTCCATCTCTTTCTCACGAGCTGCCGTTCCGCCACGTGGAGACCACGAGAACTCGTCCTGCTCCGCCTGCCACCTCTCAATTCTCCGGTTGGGGGTTCTCGGGGTAACAGGCTCGCTGTCGACCTCGTTGCTGTAATACCGCAGCAGGTGGACAGGGGACGAGCCGTGGAGCGGAGTGGCCAGCCTGCTGGATCCCGGTGTCACTGAGCCCGACTGATGGCTCTTCTTTATCTGCTTCCTCGCGTTCTGGTGCCACGAATGCAGGGCCTTCACTATTCTCTCGTTGAAGATCGTTGGCTTCATGTTGGAGCCCATCTGCATCATGTTGTTGTCGTTGTCGTCGTGTTAAAATACTCGTGGAGAAGTCAATTGTACGTAGACGATGGAGCTCGAGAAGTTACCTGCGTGACGAGGGCGTAGAGTGGGAGAGTCACATAGCTGCAGAGGATTTGAACCAACACCCTTTTGCAAGTGAAATCATGAGTAGTGTTAGTTTCAGATTGTTGCAGAAACTGATTTTGTTTTTTTTCTTTCAAGAAACCATTTGTACTCACCCTGTTGATATTTTGATGACAATATCTTCTGTTTTCTGGTGGAAGCATGATCTCAACCCAAATTCATACTGCAAGAATTCTTGCTGGTGACATCTTTTATATGAATATGTGATCAATGGAATGTGCAGATACTTACCCAAGCCCAAGCGAAGAAGGCGAGCTGGAAAGCGTTCTGAAAGAGAGATGCAACGAAGGTAAATATCCGGCTCGATTGTGGTGGAAACTGTGTTATGTTGTTGAAACTTACCTGAAAAAGAACGAAATGGATGAGGTAAAGTAGGATGCGTGGGCGGTTGAACCAGAAGAGTTCGTCCCCGGGTTGGACTAGTGGAGTCCCTTTCACAACCTCCCCTCTTTCTTGAATCCTCAATCCCATTTTAGTGATGATGAACTGTAGCTTTGCTCCGACGAGCAAGATGATCTGCAGATATACGGGAACGGGGTAAAACTAGGTTTTAACTTGATTAACCGGAGAAACGATGGATGTGGGAGAGGTGGAAGTTAGCTTACAATGAGGGGGAGAAATGGTAGCCACAGATAGGTATGCCAACCTGAGTTTATCAGACAAGTTTAGCTCGTATACGAGTGGGAGATTAGGCGAAGAATCGAGGTTTTTTTTACCGTGTGTGTTGAAGAGCAGGAAGAGAACTGCAAAGAGCCAAATGGGAGGGCTGCAGAGATCAAGATAAAGGTTGTTTATGTGATGAGTTTTGTTCCAACTTTTTTCGTGCTGTAAAAATGGCACGAACCTGATACCGACTACGACTTTGAAATCTTCCTCGAGCGACCTCTTGATGTACTTCTGGAAGTCGAATTTTGTCTGGCTCCGTGGCGCCAGATGTGCCTGTTTGTTATTGCCAAAAGGGAATGAAAAACTTGTTTGAGACGCGATTTTCGTTGAGAAAAAGCGGATGAATGCTCGTGGGCTTACAATGATGAAGCCGTGGCGCAGAGTCATGTAGTCCACCTTCGCGACGGACCTCACAAACTGTCGGAAGAAGCACGCCTGCAGTTTCGAGGAAATGTTGCAAATATTTCTCATTGATGTAAAATTTTATCATAGAAGATGGAAGATTTTGTCTCACCACCCAAAGAAGAATGGTAGATTGGCTCCAAAAGCTCAAATGCCTTCTCCCAAAAGAGGTGTCTCTTGCAAACCTAAATCTCTCTGGATCTGTCATAATCATAAATTCTTACATCTTAATTTCATCATTCCAAAATAAGGGTCACCAAAAACAGGAGTCGGATCGAAAGATATTCGTGTGGTGAACGAGAAATGCTTGGGTCGGGAAGTGGAACGCACCGTGCGTGTACTGATATTCGAGTGTTCTTGTTTCCGTCTCCCACGCCTTCCATTTCCTCATCTACGTTGCACAAAATCGAGATAAGCATAGGCGTATAACAACACGAGGAGGCGAAGTAAAAACTAGTGTCTACCTTAGCTCTGCCAAAGGCCAGAGTGATTAGGCTGCAAACAACATGAAAAATGGCTAACACAAAGATGAATATATGCAGTTGGTGAAGGCCATCATAGGATATGAATGGAACCTTTCCCTGCAAAATAAGTGAAAATTTTGATGTTACAAACAAAAAAAGCACATTGATCTTCACGTATAGTAGGAATGGTTGGCATATATACGTGTTTCGAGCATTTGCCGTATCCTGCACCAGCAAGAACGCGTCGCTGAGCTAACAGCCTTCTTCCGTTGCCAAAACCGGCTCCATACTTGCTCGTTTCTAGCTTTTTGTCGCATGGATGCCAAGAATTCGCAACGGCCTTTGACACACAGATTTGGGCTATCTGTCCCTGCCCGACTGTCAGCAGCAACGATATGAATCCTAGCAGCATGAGCTCTGAGGAAAGAGGGGGAAAAAAAACATCATCACAATCACATTGAAACAAAAGAAACCATAAATTTCCATCAAATAATCCTTAGTTCTCACCAACCTGATTTAACCTTCTCAAGTGCTTCATATAGAGCATTCTTGTTTCTCTTTTTCAGCAGCTACATACACAAAAAAGTTTTAAAAAGTTATAATAAATACATAACTCTTAGAAATTAAGGTTTCATGCAAGAAACACTAATCTGACCTTCCCTATTAGGAGAAAAATGTGCTCTATCCCAATAGAAATTGCTAACAACACAAAGCAAACAACTGCAACGGCCCACGTAGGCGTTTCCTCTAGTGACCGGCTGCCCTTAGCCATCCCTCGTCTTCCCGAAAACTAAAAAAAAAGCTCGGGAAAAAGAGAGATTATAGCAATGCAAACAACACACTATCTAGCATACTCCTAAGTATGTAACATCATATTCTGCAATTTATAGAGCTTCATCGGAGAAGAAGAGATCGTCGAGGAAGGTCTTAGGAAACCGGAAAATCTGCTTAATGGTTGACTTGTATGTTGAAAACAAGCTGCATAAATTAGGTTGAGGAGGAGACTTAGCATGAGTGATAATTTGGAATTTTGGAGTCTAACTAGTGTAGTGATTTTCTAAGTCATTTGTGGATAATATGTGGTCTATATTCTTGAACAAAACTCACCCTAAGTCTTGATTAACTATTTTTTTTTTTCCCATTAATTTGTTCTTTTCCTTTTGTTCCTTAATCATTCCATTTTCTATATTGAGGTATTACTAAGTCTTGATTAATTAAGGTGTCATCTCTTACTTGATTAAGGTGACTTTTAAATCTTGATTTATTAGTGGAATCTTAGTAGTATAAGATGATTTATTAGAAACATGATTTTAACTTCTTTCTTTTAGCAATTGTGAAAAAATGCAGTACAATCATGGTATAAATTTTTAAGAGACATAATTTGTTGTAGAAAAATATGCAATGTTTGTTGTTTGTTGTCACCCTCCAAATGTGACTAAACTTATATTGTCAATTTGAAAACAGTGTGTGCCAATACTAAATTTTATGATGTCTTGTACATTTGTCATATATACTTGGATACTGGATTATTCAAAATGGGCTGCATCATATCACTATCATGCAATTCCCACTCATCATATCCTACAAAAAAATTACATTCATATCCTAAAATTTTATCGTATAATAATTTTTTATTTTTCTTTTCCCCACTCTTTCTTGGTTTCAAATTTGTGTGTTTATTTGGCCTTATGGAATATTATTCTTGAAGTTTATAGGCTGTCTTTTCGCGAATTGGGAAACAAAAAAAAAAAAAAAGATTTTCAGACGTCAATGAATTTTTCAAGTGTATCACACCAATCGTACTATTAAAATTATGGTATTCTCGTTATTTTATGTTATTTTTCATTCAAAAAACAAAAAAATGTAGTCTATATAATTTATTACTATTGTCTTTGTCCTTCAGATCATCTCGGAATCAGGCTCAATTTGTTTGATTGAAAAACTAATTAAGTTCAATAAACTATTTGTTATGATTTTAGTTAATAAATCCTCTGAAAAGAAGGATCATTATGAGAAAAATAATATAATAACCATTTTGCTATAGAAAAGATAAAATTTAACCACCTAAATAAAAAAGATAAAAATTAA
>JAYJMF010107487.1:0-18142 GCA_036873715.1 Salvia sclarea
TAACATTTAGTATATTAGAAAATATTAGTAAAACTTAATATAAATAAGTAGGATATCATATCAGTCGACTCAATCCACTCAATTTTAGTATAACCTATTTCTAATTGAATATATATTACCGGCAATATTATAAGTAATAAACAGTTGATTTTTATAGTATATCATTTAATATACTATAAAATATTAAAATTCATACAATGTAAGCTCTAACATCGTCTAGGCAGTCTATAAATAATTTGTTTAACTATATTTTTTTAATATAGGTGTACATTATAATAAATACTCCCTTTGTCCCAACTAACTTTAGACGTTTAATTTATGCATGGGGTTTTAGGATAATTGGAAAGTAGTAATATATAAGAATCTAAAATTGTAGGTGTAATGAAGGTGTCTTAAAAAGTAAATGACCCAATTTAGTTGGAACGACTAAAAAAGAAATACAACACAAGTTAATTGCGACATAAGTAGTATATATATATCTTTTTGTCTTTTTCATATATCTTCTTTTTTTAGAAAAAAGAGTTAGAAATTATTTGTTGGCATAACTATAAATAATTATGAGCAAAAGGTGTGAATCTCTAAGATATCACTAGGTCCATAAGATCCACGACCTTCGTAGCAGTTTGAAAACAATTTATTCTTATTGTTTTGTATGTCATGACAATCAACAATTGTTAATGGTAGTCTCTAGCATATGTGAGTCTCTTTTCATAATTATAAATCAGTCTTCTCTCATGGTCAACTTTATATCTATATTTAAAGGTTAAGGAGTCGGAGTGATTTTTAATATGTGACAAAGATAATAATAGTAGTTCAACATTGAATATTTTATACAAGGAATTTTTTCAAAATCATTTTACTATCTTTTCCTTTTACACAAATATTTACGTTAGGCCGACCTAATGGTTAGGTCCATGCCTCCATGAAGGAGAAAATGTTCTTTCCCACTAGGCAAAAAGTTGTTTTGGTGTTGGACCTAACGGTTAGGCCGGCCTAATAGAAATGTGTCTCCTTCTTTTAATATTTGTTATGAACTCTATATTTGTTTCTTAATATTATTTGTTCCCATAACACATGTATTTGTGATTATTTAATTATGAAAAATTGGAGTTAATTAACTATTTTAATGAGATATTAGTTGATAATTAAGAAAATATATTTAAAAAAATCTATATCAATTAACCCCGTGCATATGCACGGGTGGAATACTAGTAACTAAATAATAACAAAACCAAATAATAAATATATTAAATAAACTACTTCTATTAATTACTCCTATAAGGTAAGTTTGTATCATTCCATCCCCTTGAAAACCACCTTATCGTGTGGGTGGAGGTCATAAAACTCAGATAGACTCTCAATAAACCTCAAGCCAAATCTTGTCTACAGGAAGATGCATTAGAAAAAAAATATGCATCTTTTTGGGTAGAACAACATCATTTGAATATGTGTCGGTAACCTTAATCCCATGCTTAGTGGAACTTACAAACCTTACAATTGAAACTTCCTCAATTTGACACATTAACGTGCTCATGGAATAATTCATCTACTTCGAGCATACAATTCAAAACCTCCTTGACAAGGCTCTCAGATTTTGTGCTTCTTCAAAATTATCCTTGAATGGAGGAGTTTCAAAAAATGAATTCCTTGAAATGTGTCCAAATACTTAGCAAATAACTTCATTCAATCGTCTATAACACTCAGCCTCTTCTCATGCCATTTTGCTCTATGTATCATAAAATCAAAATACTCTCGAGCTCTTGAGATACAATTAAATGGATCAACACCACTAAAATAAGGCAAATCAATTTTCCTTCTATTGAATTTCAGTATACTTCTACTAAAGTATTTATCCAACTCATCAAGTATTGTTAGAGTAAAATTGTCAATTATGTAGACATAGTATTTTTATACTGCAGGAATTCCTGAAGATCCATGTTCCTGTTTTGGAGAGTCCATCGAGATTTGGATAAGGAAATTACTTTATTTGGCGGAATTATATAAGGAGGAGGATATCTATGAGATCTGGAAGATCTAGGGCACACCCACGAATATCTTTGGATATATATCCTTATTGATTACTTCCTTATTGATGTGAAATTCGAATTTCTTCTTCCACAAGTTAAATTCCAAAATATGTAGGGCCTGCAAGTGCTCTATATATATACGAGGCGTATGAAGCTGTTGAAGTTGCACCTTCCCCCGCCCAAGAGATCAATTCTCTTGTTTATTAGTTTGATAGCTACACATATTAAGTCTTTGTTCATTGATTGTAAAGTAGCTTTCATATACACTTGTAACCACATGTTCTTAAACATTGTTTTTACAATTCTCATTCGAGGCTTGTGAAGGGTAGTCGGTCTAGTGGGATTGGATGTGCGTTAGTGCAGTCCAAGTTATGTACATGTGTGTCCATAACTAGCAATTCACCGTGGGTGAAGATTAGGAGTTCCATAGGCGTGAAAAGCTATAGTGAGGAGCTATAGGCTTTGGCGTGTAAGTACCTATGTATCTCGGCTTCATTTGGTGATATTGTTTTCCCCGGGCGTTGCTCCCCAGATGGTGTGGTTGATCACCGAACTGGGTTACCAATTCTTGCGTCGTGCGTTCTTATGTTTTCTGGTACGTGTTACTGCAACTGTGCCTTCCGACGATGAACTGTGCCAAGCTTACTTAATCAATACGGATTAGAAAATTTTAAAGTATATTTTATTACGGATAAAATCATTTGAATATTTAAAAAAAAAAAATCACGAATACAGTAAAAACAAAATGAGAATAGGATTTACCCGAGTCTCAAAACTCTAATTTTTACCACAGTAGTCTGTTTATAAACAAATACTACTATTAGATAGTAGTATAACTTTATTTAGGCGCAACCAGTATCTTTGGATACACTCTGAATATCTAGAATACAATTTGACCTTAAACATGTATCATATTTAATAGGTGAAAGTGAACTGGATTGTTCCAAAATTATACAAAATTCAAGATGACAGCTGCATGTTAGGTGCATTCATAATACAATCCCGATTGTCTGTAACATAAGAATCAAAATAATTTCAAAGTAATATTATTCAGTAGAAATTAGTTTCATAACCAACCACAGATTCTGTATAGATCACAAGCATACAAAAGAGTAAAAGTGGCCACGATCTTTTTTCAAACCATGCTCCTATTCTCCTCTAGTCCTCTTTCATTATATATACATACATCTCTATATATAAAAATATACTTATATAGGGAGAGAACTCATATACCATTTTATGAACACAAACACATCCAAAAGCACAATTAACCATGTATTCACATCAAAAAGTTTCTGTTTCTTTCTTAACTTTTTCTTCTTATAGCTTAGAAATTGTAAATTATATTTTCATTTTCTCCTTAACCTTAAATAGAGGAATAAAAGTAATAAATCATATTTTGATTTTATGTAATTTATTATACATTTGAAGTTTTCAATCACAATCTCCAGGTATAAGAGAATATGAAACTTTTTGACGTGGACTACATGTCAGCAGTATTCACTGTAGGCACTCAAAAATAATGTGACACATATTGATCACTCTCTCTCTCTCTCTCTCTCTGTGTGTGTGTGTATCCGATAAATAACATATGAAATGGAAACATGATAGCAAAGCATGTAGCCACCACGGCAAAAAACAGAGGAATGCCCAAATCCAGATTCATGAGAAGTGAAGCATAACCCTTCTCTTTCAATCATAAAGTACTAAGACAAAGGAAAATTCATATATACATAAAAGAGAAGCTATGCCATGACTAGAACTAAAGCCTGATGAAATTTTTGAATAACATGCTAAAGTCTAAAGATACATAATAAAAAACAGAAAAGACCAACTTGCAAGCTTACGATATTATGTACAGCTGCCAAAAACTCTGTTGCGACAGCAAGAAAACTACTGCTCCTCTTAGCATCTTTCAAAAATTTTGTAGAGTTTCTCCAATGAAGCTACCTGGTATCAAATATCAACAATTTTATGTTGAAAACTGAACTCGGGCTGTTGTAATAGAAAGTAATAATGGGCATAATTAGGTAGCACTGAAATATAAGAGAATGGTCATAACCTACAGAAATGGACAAAGGTAAAATTCTAAAGAGCATGTTCGACACAATTTGTGGAGGGAACACGTAATGTGGTGTGTCACTGCAAGTCAAATTACGGAAAAAAACGAAGCTGAATGAGAGAAGTTCTATAAAATCTCTCATCGCCAATGAAAATATGACTTGGTGAGGTGAATGAGAAAAGCTCTCGAACTAAGAAAATCAAGAGAAACAATGTAAATATATAATTTTCTGAATGCCATAGAAGTTAGAACTATAAGAAAAAATTAAAAGCAAAAAATGGGACACCCATTCTCAAGCGAGTACCTTGACAAAAGTTCCATTTGTAGCCATTGACGTAGGAGGCTTGAGAAAAAGCCTCATGGAGGGGAACAAAACATGTTGAATCGACCATTCACGCTGAGACCAAGCACTTTCAGCCTCCAGAAGTAGATCTTGCTCATCATTTATGTCCTCTGGTTAAATAAAATCACATTTGTGTTAATAAATTTAAAAATCAGGAACATGTCATGATGTAATGTACTCAACTAGACATAATCTAAAAGTGCAATTTGCCTTTCACTTCAAGAATACCTCTCCAAAAGACCAAAGGCTAGTCCGATATGCAATTAAACAAGAAATAACCACAATAATGTTGCATGGAGTTCATGGCAACAAACTTACCAGCACCGAGTGAGGTATTTCCTTCGTCAGGATCTCCAGAAGAAGCTCTGTTGTAAAATTGTAAATTTTCGCCTGATGGATTAGGCAATAAAGGGGGATGAAAGGCATAGAAGTTCGCAATAGCTGCAGCAATCGTTTGAAAACAAATCTTCTCATCATCCCAATTAACCTGTTAAACAAGAAATATTAGCAAACACTGCATTACATGCATCCTAAATTGTACAAAGGAGATCCTTAAATGAGATCGCTATGAAACACCATGGACTAAATTTTTGAAAAAGAGTTGCAAACTAGTATTTAGCGCCTTATTTAGTTAGATAAGTGCTCTCAAAGGGACAGCACAGAGGCAAACCTAAGCAGGCAATTAAATCATTATATATATTTGTCTTGAAAAGAATTAAAATATCAGCTATATCAGGAGAAGATATATTTTAAACTCTATTTAGACGTGGAGCTTACATCATTGCCCAAACAAAGAAGAAGTTCTGGAACACGATCCATATCAGGTGTGTATTGGTCCAGTACGATGGGTAGCCGGGACAAATTACCATTCAGGTCAATATGAATGCTAAAGTACTCCTCCAACATCTCAGCTTTCTGCTTGATCACCTCTGTGTTCATCTAGCAATAAAAAAGAAAAGGATTTAGAAGGAAAAGGATGATAAGCGGACCATAGATGGAAATGAATCCACAGTCGTATCATAAGAAGATGCATTATGTCATTTTGTGCATAGACATTAGCATAACAAAAGTTACTTCTGCTATCTTTTCTTTCAGCTCATCATTTTGACTGCCTTCTGGTTCCAAGTCCTCCTCCTTTAGAGCCAGCATTATCAATTCCCGCAGAGGAGCGGGATCACTCAATTGAATTGCACTAAAATGCGCAAATCGACGTAAAACTTGCTGGTACATGAGCTCTTTGCTGCCAAAGGATCAAATGAAAAAGGGAGAACTTAGCAGATAACTCAGACAGTTAAGATAAATCAATAAATCCAGTGATATAAGGGGACTGAAAATGAAAGACTGTCAGGTTATATTTATGGATCAGAGAGAATGAGAGAGTCCTAGTTTACATAAAGTTCATGCAGTAGAAGAGACTATTATCAAAGTTCTATAGGATTTTTTTTCTGAAGGTCCCAGAATAGCTATGTAATTGCTTGTAGAAGTCACAAACCAATACAGAATATTCTCATCATAGTTTGAGCTACATGCAAGGTTCTACGAGATCCAATCATACACAATCCACTATTTCTCTACCCTCATTATACACTCCCAAGACTGCAACTTAAGTTAAAACATCTACCTCAAGTTGACAACATTAGCTAGATAAAGATGAGTGTTGTGCTGGAGCAAAGCAAAAACATCATCTGCCATCCCAATGTACGAGCAGTGTCCAACAAGGTCCAGCAACTCTATACTATCACAAGTCAGTATATGCCATTGACAAATTTGTCAAAATGATTGTCAATCAACAAGGACGTGACTTAACCAGAGTGGCAGGTAGAATCAATCTCACTGACAAGTTCCTGAATGCTAGAAAGGTCTGCAGTATCCCTGGAGTTCCTCCTTTGTTTGACTGAAGACCTGCAGTATGTGGGGGTAAGAGGGGAACCAAATGCTACAGACATGGACTTCATGTGACAATTTCCTTTAAAAACAGCATGTAAAAGTGGTGACTAGAATAAAACTGACACCGGCAATTGCAGAAAATGCAAGAGAAATCCCATCCCACATCAATCGTGTGCAGGCAAAAGAAACTGTCATAGGCCCAATAATTCATAGTCATAGGAAATGCAATTTCATGATCTAGTCCAACAATCATCACTCCAGTACTACAAATGATATGCGTGATCTACTGTTTACGCTACAGCCACTAGATACAGTTTCATCATGATTGGAAACCTGTTATAGATCTAAGTAGTACATGTGTTGTACCTCACGGAGGCTAAGGAAGAATTTCCTTGCATTTGAGTAGAGTTCTTAACCTGCATGTATGCATGCAACCTTCCTGCAGGATCCTGGGAATCTGTCCTTACCATCTTGTGCACCGGAACTTTTTGTGGTTTTGTTCCTAGAAAGTTTCATATGAAAAAAAAAAAGATTTGAAACGCCAACATCACCAATAATTAAAAAGAATCCAACACACTTAGAATTTTTAGAAAGGCAAAGAGGAGAGCTTTAGCATACCAAAAGATGAGGTAGCCTTGCTCGTAGAAGCAGAATTAACTAAAGGATTCACTTTCTGCCTCAGAAAATGGAGAATTTCAAAGGGAAGTCAGACAATAGCTTGTGTCAGCAAGCACCAAAAAATTAACAGTATGCACATACTTAGAATACGTGAAACAGAAACATATAAAAAAGTTTTACCTCAAAATTAGCTGAATGCCAATTTATTTCATGTTCAAAAAACATATGCAGTCAAAATCTCGCAACAGTGAAGAAAAGCTAAAGGTCCAAACAAATCTACAAGGAGAGACATGAAATCAAGCTGATGCAGTACATTAGTCAAGAGTACCTGTTCTTGAAATGTCCTCGACTCATTGGAGTTCCTCAATTTTGACTCTATAGCAGATTGTATTTTCTCAATTATAATTTCTTGGTTCAGGAGGCTTACCTGTGCAAACAACAGCAGAATACAACAAAAAGTATAATAAAGTGCATCAAGGACTTTCTGTAAATTATAGACCTCATGCAATAAACCGTATTGTGTACCTCTCTCTTAGTTGGGTGCACATTTACATCAATGTGTTCAGGTGGCAACTTGATTGACATGTAGATGAAAGGTTTGGATGCCTTTGGCAATGTAGCAGCATAAACAATCTCAATTGCCCTCTTTAGAGCACCACACTCCACTAGTCTATCTGAAATAGGGAGTGTAACATGAGGAAGAAAGAAAAACCATTACTATCATTGAAATTCGAGAACTTCACTAGAAGAATTTTCAACTGACATAATTACGTGCTTCAAAACCAGAAAGCAAGCAGCGAAAAAATAAGTTTCAACAATACTGGTAGACACCAAGAGAGATTGAGAAAGCTATAAAGAAAGGAGCCCTTTACTGCAAACAGACACACCACACAAGCGTCAAGTACATATTCATTTAATACTGGAAATCCAACTAAAAAGGAAAACCTAAAATGGAAATAACAAAGCCACAATACTCTGATCTTCAAACAGCACAGAAGCTGAAAGGGATATGGAGAACTTTACTCATAAATATAAAAGATAACAGGGTCAATTATCTCACTAGACACTAGGTATTAGGAAGTAAGAACCCACCGTTGATGAATAGCACCATAGTTATCTTCTTTGCAATGTAGTTTGAATTAGAAATATATCCATCCATTTCGAAACTTGAACTCGATGGATCACCGTCGGAGACTTTTATTTTCAAAAGATTTTGTGCAACTGATACCCCATAGACAGATCTAATTGCATCAAGCCTTGAGGATGTAGCAACTGAGTGAACATCTGCCCTAGCAGCTCCATGCTAAGAAAACATACATCTCACAAATTTGTAAGTCTTGTACATAAACAGACAAAGTGGAAGTGAAGCTCGTCATTCGTCAATGGACAAACCTTTCTGCAAGAGAGGCCCACGCTCGTATGATGGATGGCAAACCGACAAATTAAGTCAACTATCTTTGAATAGTCGTCAGCAGAATTTTGAAGTGTTTTCTTCCGAGCAGCCATGTTATAAAATAAATTCTCTATCTGCGAAACCGATGCATATCAAGCAAAAGCAATCATGATCATCGAAAGGAGTATTAAGTTTTAGCAAACATGCAAACATAAAAGGATGTACACTTTGTGAGAGGCCACTCCCATACATACAAGTAAACTATGTTAGTTAGTCAGTGTATCACATGCTTTCCTGTTACTATGTTCATCATAGTTAAGTCAAGCATCATGTTTATTCCATTTTCAATGAGCCTTGGAAATGGATATTAGGGTTTCAACACTCTTATGTATTGGAAAAAGCAAGTGATCAAGGTAAAACACTTACCATGATTTGAGTGCCTTTTACAGCTGCACATGCTTTTGGATCATACTCCATGATACCGTCTTTATAAGTCGCCCTAGCAAATGAGGGTTCACAACAGAGTAAATTTTTTTTTTTTTTAAATATTATGTTTTTGCCATACAAGCATATATCTCATTATGTTGGCGACTATGCCTAAGGGAAAGAACAAATCTAGAAGAAGAAGAAGAATGTTCTTCTTTAAAAAGCAAATGTTACAGCTTACATTGAAGATACTTATAACTTAAGAATACGAACTATTTGAAGATTTAGATAGAAGAAGTTGCCAAGTATGCATTTCCAATGAACACTACATTATAAGATGTATGCCAACTACTTTAGGCTTCCCTAAATGGAAGATAGTGCCAAATCACATCAAAAAACAAGTAGAAGGTCAGGTATCATTACCTGTATCCATGTAATTGACCTTGGGTTATGGTGGTAACTGTTACATGACCAACATATGTCATACTTGCCAAAGCCTCACCTCTAAACCCCATTGATTTGATAGACTGTAAGTCCTCAAATTTACTCAACTTAGAGGTTGTATGCCTTTCACATAAAATTGGAAGATCTTCGTACTACATGCAAACGGAAACGAGCAGAAAATTAGACTCCATAATTGCAATCTTAATATACCATTTCAAGTTGTAGTAGCAGCATATACCATACATCATCCGAGCATATAATATGCATGAAGCCTTTCATCTTTTTTATGAGAGATACAGGAGCTAAAAGAAGATTTAAGCAATAAAATAGGTAGTGATGAGTACAAAAAGTTTGTCCTGATCGAAATTTTCAAGTATAGCCAAAATATTTCATAACATATTGTCACCATGATAGTCAACCACCACAAGACAAGTATATTCTCTCATCTACCTTATGCAGAGACCGAATTATATGGGCTCTACTGGGCTGCAGCCTGTGTCAACATTGGACTAGTTCAATCAATATACAATTTTTACCGAAATTTATTCTTTACCTGAGGTTTATTTTTCAATTCATGCAGCATAAATGCGAACAAAGTTGTTCGATTATCCTGCAGTTAACATGCTATTTTATACGCATACTACAGCATAGTCACCTAGTTTCTCCAAATTCCACAGTCGTGCTCATTTATACATGCAAATAGCAACCACGCCAAATCCACAAAAATATCCCATTTAACCCAGTTTCACCATAACATCTAAAACTCCAATATCCAAACAAACAAAACACACACACACACACACACTACATATACAGACACCAAGTAGATGCACTAAGCACACAATTAAGACTGAGCAGGAAAAAAAAGGCATTACACGAATTCCGTGACCATCATCCGAGACTTGGATGAGTTTGAGGCCACCATCTTTCACTACCACGGAGATGGAAGTGGAATCTGCGTCGATGCTGTTCTCAACGAGCTCCTTAACGGCGGATACCGGGCGTTGGATGACCTCACCGGCGGCAATTCTGTTGACCACCGCCGCGTCCAAGCGTCGGATTATCGGCGGCTCCCTCAGAAGTGGGGTAGGCGCGCATTCTTCCATATCCATTCGATCAGAGGTTTGAGCTTCTATATCCATTTTAGAAAATCAAAGATGAAATTAGAGTTGTGGCATTAGGGCTTTGGCGCCAAATGAACTCTGCAATTTGGGTTTATATAATTCTGAAATTAGGGAGTTAGCGCGTAATGGACATTGATTTGGAAGATTTATCCACTTCTTTTTCGAAAATAAAAATAAGGGAGTGTTGATTTTGAATGATGCTGTTGATCGATAACAAGAAATTAAGTTAATATACTTTGGTAGTTGATGAACAATTTTAAATTTATTGATCATCTTATTCTTTAAAAATATTCAATTATTAATTTATCATATCATAAGAAATTAACGGTCACCTAAGAGTTCAATTTTATGATTTAAACAAATCAAATTCCTTGATTGACAAATAAGTTAAAGAAACCAAACTTTAGATAACTCACTCGTCCAAGCTTTTGTATACTTATTATATGGAATTGTATACTGAAATTAGTGTTTAACTTTATTTGGAAGATATTTTTGAATTGAGAAAATATTTAACCTTATTAATTTATAAGAATTGTGTGAGAGGTATAAGGTATTATCTAAAAAATGGAAGTATTATACTATTGGTGAACACAAAAAGATGGTAAAAATACCACTTCATCGGTCAACGAATATTGATATCCTTTTGTCAATTTCGTATATCCACAAAATATTGATTTTTTTTTTATAAGTGGAATAACTATACTCATTTAATTTAGAGGGAATAGGGATATATACTCATATTCATACCCATAAATTTAAATTAAATTTTCCCACCTACGTAAAAACATGCACCTCATACCCAAAGTAACGAATATGCTCTTTGATGGTGATGGGGTGCATGAATTTTAGCAAATGTTCTTACACACCTCTTACAAAACACTTACATGATTTGTACAATCTTGATGACCTCATTCATGGAAACAAGTGCAGCATCTGGGAATTCAATGTCATTCCCTTCGCCAAGCCCTTGCCCTGACCAAGCCACTTCCTCGCCAAGTCTTTCCTCTCGCCATTTAATACCAATCCTCTCTCCATTCAATTCCAGTTCCCTCGCCAAGCTATTTCCCTCGCCGTTCAGCTCGCCATCCAAGTCATTCATCTCGCCACTGAATTCCAATTCCCCTCGCCATTCAGCTCCAATTCGCCTCGCCAAGTCATTCCTCTCGCCATTCAATTCCCCTCGCCATTCAGTTCCAATTTCCCTCGCCAATAGCTAGTTGCCCTAACTCTATCTCTTGCCTTTTAAGTTATTGGCGTGACGCCTCGCCATTTAAATTAGGGCACCAATAACTTAAATGGCGAGATGAATGACTTGGCGAGATGAATTGGAGCTGAATGGCGAGGGGAATTGAAATTCAGTGGCGAGAGGAATGACTTGGATGGCGAGGCATCTCGCCTCTCTCAAATAATTGTGCGTCTGCAAGAAAATCAAATTCTCGGTCAAAACAAATATTGGAAATTAAAAAAGCAGCAAAGTGAAGAGGTGTGTAAGAACATTTGTTAAAATTCATGCACCCCATAACCATCTAAAGGCATTTTAGTCATTTTGGATATGGGATACATATTTTTATGTAGGTGGGTAAAATTAATTTAAAGTTATTAGTATGGGTATATATGCATTTCCCTTAAAAAAATTACATGTAAATTTACCTCAATAGTAAATAGGAGGAAAAGGAAAATTCACCCACTTCCTGGAATAAGTCAAAGTAAACTCGAATATTCGCAATAAGAGTGAATAAAATAATGATAGTGATTTGGACAAACCCACTTTTAATGTGGACCACCTACCTAAGAGGGTGTCCTCACTTTTCTACCAAATTATGGAGCCATGGTCCCTTGACTAAGTAAGGGCCATATCGGTAACACACTTTCAAAAACCATCTCAAGATTAGAAGAATTGTCCCCATAATTTAAGAGACTATAAAATGACCAACACAATAAATAAGCCAATTTTCACGATCTCTTTCTTTCATATATATTTTTTCACAATAAATTGTACTCCCTCCATCTTAAGAAATTGTTCTATTTCTTTTGGACACAAAATTTTAGGAGAGTTAAAAATGAATATAAAATGATGATAATTATTTATATTATTCAAAATTGCATGAATAATATAGGTGTCCAAAAAGAAAATAAGACAATTTCTACGAGACAATTTTAAAAAAAACAAAAACGAAAATAAAAAAGCAATACAACTTCTATAAAACAGAGGGATTATCAGAGATTACGTGAAGGATCAAGATTCATAAGATCCAAACTCATCATTTGTGGCACACTTATGATTTTGTGGGCGCTTCCTTGGTGTTAGGATTTGCACGCAATAAAAACACTCCAAAATAGTGATCCTTTTAGATTTATTTGGATTATGTTGTATTGGGATCAAACTCATATTTCCAGACATTTCATTTTTCCCAATTAGTTTGTGCTGTTTAGAAGAAGTTTGAGTTTCATCTTCTAATTTTCCTCTTTCAAAATTAAAATTGATAGAATATGGTTTTAACTTAAAGTTTACTAAACAAGTACTAGATAGATATGGGTAAAAAAAAAAGAAGTAGAAATCTCCTAATATTTGTATTATAGTAATTTATAACTCAGATAAATATGGAAAATAGATGTCAATCAAATTGTTAGTGATACTATACAATGTGCACGATTCTTTTTTGTATAGAGTCGAGGACATAAACTTACAGTCTAGAAATTCTTTTATAAGATCGAGGCAAAAGATAACATATCTTTTTATTTACATTCTGCCTTCCTCTCTCTCCCAAGTTTGACTTCAACCAAAATGCTACCAAAATCTTTGACAATTTTTCAGAAACCTTCGTCAATTCAAATCGAATCCGAATATGCTCTTATAAACTTGAAATCAGCTAGCTATCTCGCATTATGAAAAGAGTAAATGTCATTTACAAGGCAAATAAGTAGTAAAAAAAAGTTCTTAAAACGATGTAGATAGATAAACTTATCCACTATCATGCCCTTTTTTTTCTTTTTTCGTCTCAATTAACTAACATGGACAAGTGCGATAAATAAATGCAAAGTGCGCAAGGTCAAATGTACCCTCTAGATATACCTAACTAAAGAGCTCATAATAAATAAATAAAAATGATAGTAAACTTAAAACCAACCCTTGATAGCTTATAGTTATCTATAATAATACAAGAGATTATCATCCCTAACAATCTAAAATAAAAAAATAAAATAAAAGACTAGGAAAATGGACCACCCAACACGTCAAAATAATAAGAGAAGGCCCACCAAATTCAGAAGCCCATTAACGGCCACGTCTAACGGAGCCCACTACCCTACTTTTTTCTGTTTAAACCTAGCCCAAGATCCGGGACCACCACGGCGGCCGCCTCTCCCCACACCTGGGGTCCACCACGTGCCCTACACGTGTGGGCCCCCCGGGGCCCACTCCTCCACAAAAATTTCTCCCAATCGCAGCTCCGAGAGCTGCCGCAGTCGCACGTGCGGAGTTCTCCTCCTCCGCCACCGCGGAGTTCTGGTCTCAATACTTCGCCGTATAACAGATTTCTGATTAAACCTGGAGGGTAAATCAAAGACTAATTTTAGTTAAATTTTATGGAGGAATAGGTAGCGTAGGGGGAGAAGGTGGTTTCGGAATTTGACCTAAATTCGTGAATTCTTCGCTGCGGATGGGAAATCCTTGTCGTGAATCTCCCACGAGATATCTCTGAGCATCTGAGACTTCTTCGCCGCGGCGGAGGTGTTGCTCGAGCTCGACGGATTAGGTTTGGGGCGGAAATCGGCGGCGGCCTGCATGATTTGCGCCACGCGTGGCTCCCCAGCGGCGGCGGCGGACGGTTGCATGGTGGTGACGAATGCGGAGATCGGCCTGGCCGCGGCGGAGATGTTGACTACCGGCGTCATGTTCATCGCGGCGGCGCCGGGCTGGATGGCGACGACCTGCGTGGTCTGATTCGGCGGGATGATGAGGAACGTCGGAGACTGCGAATTCGACGTTGATGTTACCGTAGGGATTGCCCACACGGCAGGAATTGGTATCACTGACATGAGTGGGGCTGAGATTGACGCGTTGTTGTTCGAAATAATTGCGAAATTATTCGCATTCGTAATCGCCAAATTATTGGTTGCGGCGGTGGCGGTGGTGGCCGGTGAGGCGGAGGAGCTCGGCGGCGAGCAGCTGAAGCTGTTCACGTCGATGAATTCGCTGTTAGACGGACGCTTCCGCTTCCGATCGTCCGCCGCGGCGGCGGATGTGGAGGAGGAGGTGGTGGTGTTGGCGGTGGTAGGGATTTTAAGAGTTCCGTTGACTGACATGGCAATGGCGGGGACGGTGCCGGTGCCGGTGGCGGCAATAATAGCCGGCTCAGCCTGCTCCAGCAGCCAACGGATGGTTTCGCCGTCGGATTTGTGGCCGAGCTCGCGCGTGAGCTGGAAGACTCTGGCGGCGCACGTCGCCGGTATTCGGATTCTGCGGCCGCGGCCTTCGACCTTTGTGTGACGGTCCTTCGTAGACGACCTCTTCACCGTCGGCTGCGAGACTACAAGTGGCGTCGGCGAAGCTGGCTTCTCCTCCGCCGTATCCGTCTGCTCCTCCTTCATGACCACGCGGAGCGGCTGCGCCGCCGTCACCTGCGGCTGAGGAAAAGAGTTTAGATTATGGTAATCTCTGCCGGAATTGGGTTGATTTTCCTTGTAATCGCCTCGGAAATCTTGGTTTGGTGTTGAAGCCATGAGATTAATTAAAGATTAGGTTAAGATTTGGGGGAAATTTTTGTAATTAAATCTAGAGAGCGGGCGGCGGAAGAAATTGAAAATATGTTTTTTTCATAAATATGCGTAATGGAAATTTTGGAAGGAAAAACTAGCTCAAGGAATGAACTGTGGGGGCTATAAATAGTCGTACTTGACTCGGTAAAAGTAATTTTTGAGAAGAAATTTTATTATTTTTCTTTTCTAAAATATTTCTTTTTGATGTCGAAATCTAACGGCTGTTAGCCAGATATACACATCATGGACCAACATGAGACTATGTGGGCTCCATTTGGTGTTTTAATTTTAGTCTCAACGGGATACTTTTATTAATTTCGTAATTAATTTTTGGGCTTATTGACAAAATCGTTACGCTTAAGTTCAGCATTGTCAATAAATTCAAGTATTATTCATAGTGTAAAATAAAAATGTAACCATATTTGAGCGAATTATCAATGCAAAACATATCAAATCAATCGCCTCTAGTACGAGAAATGAAGTTTGGACACAAGTCACACAATTAAAAGGATTATCTTGAGCTGTAATTTCCTTTTTTATTTATTTAGAGCGAATTCTTGAGTTATGATTACAGTTGTTTGATCCTAAATATAATTTTTCATATATTGAAGGTGAGTTTGTCTTTCTCATGAGATTTGCTGGAAAAAAAAAATTAATATCCCTCGAAACCCTTAATCGATTGAAGTATCTTGAGATACCTTTTATTTGTGGGATCTATGATGCTGATGATGAAACTCGTGATCATTTATTTTTTAAGTGCAGGAAAATAGTCAGTATATGGGATAAGATCAAAAGATGGTTGGGACTTATGCGAGAAATGAACACAATCTCAAGTGCCATCAAGCATTTTAGAAGGGAGAAAAAAGGAGGCTCCAGAATTATGCCGAAACCAAATAGATTGGCATTGGCAGCAACGGTCAATCACATATGGTACGCTCGCAACCGGTTAGCTTTTGAAAAGGTCCCAATCGATGTGTGTAAGATTGCAAGCGACATCGAGAAAGAAGTATACACAGTTTTGTACACTTTATTTTCAGTAAAAAAAAAAAGTGCTAGAACACCTCCTGGATAGGAAAGTGTGATGTATATGTTATGAAGTAGGAGGAGCACCCTATCTTATGGGTATTTGATGCTCTGGTTCTCTTGTTAATCTATCTGTGTTTGGAGCTTACCAAGTTAGGAACACTTTATGCCCTTACTTTGAAGAGCAAACCGTTTAAAGGGCGGACTGTTTATTTTTTTTGTTGTATTAGTGGTTCTGTTAATTCCCTAGAGTAGAGCGTACCCCATTGGATGTGTCCGAGTGTCTGTTTTTGTGCGTTATTTCCTATTCATGGGAGCCTTTTATATTAATGCAATTTTCGATCCAAAAAAAAGAAGCTAATATTGCAAGATTAGATTTTTTTTGAAGGGCTTCGTTAATGTTGGTGTGCTGGTGATGATTGGAAATCCAAACTCGATCTTTTAAAACCTTTGTTGGAGTTTAATTAATGGCACGATGGATCGACCACACAAGATATAAGTATAAGGATCCAATATAAAAATCTAATACTTCGTAGAACAAAAAATATAAAGTATAAGGATATGTTTTCCCAATTATCAATATTATATTATAGTATTGTGTTATTATATTACATATTTGTTTCATCAAATTTAAACATGACTCTATAAGAAAATTGTAACCAAATTATGGAGTGAAATTTAATTATCTGACGACCGAAAAGCAAAAGAAAAATCCTGCAGTGCAGACTTGAATTTAATAGTTAGTTAATATTTATTTCGTAATTAATGAGAAGCATGTCCGAATGCTTTGCTCGTTGATATTTATTTCGTAATAAAAATAACAATAGAGTTGGGGCCTGGTATTCATGGCTTAGGTAGCTCTATTTTACAAACGCAGCACATTATAATTACTTGTATACGAATGGGATCAAAACTCATAAGCTAAATTAATTTTACTCGACACTATCTTAAAATTAAGTTACACGTCGATTCCATAGATCTTTGAAAATGAAAATTTAAGAAATACAATAATCTAGAGCCGTGGTTGACTAATAATGAAAGGAGAAGAAGAAGAGTAGAAGTATTGAATTGAAGGGTGGGGGCGAGTGAGGATTTTGGGAGCGGTGTGGTGTGGTGGTGGACGCCAGCTCTAGGTGGTGGCCCTATCTTCCATAGGCGTAGGCATATGAATGTTGTAGAGCTATTGGGCCCACACAGCGTGGGGCCTGCTCGCACTTCACCCCACTTTTCTCTCTTGGTCCCCACATGGTTTGGTCTCGATAGAGACGCTTCGCATTTCGCTGGGCCGGGCCCCACTCGCTATTACTGTACCCCATCCATATTTTCTTTTTATTTATTACGACTAACTAAAAGATACCGAGATTAAGGGATATTAGCATTTAAGTTAAGTTAGATAAAATAGCAGAGAGAATAATTTAAATAATAAAATATGAAAGAGAAAAATAAAATTATAATTAAATAAGTAATAAAGTAAGAGATGAAAAATGTTAAATTATAAAGTAGGAAAGAGTTTATGAAAAATATGTACTTATAATGAGACACATAAAATGAAATACTTACACACTTATAATGAGAATACTTTGGTATGATGGAATGGAATGAAGAAAGTAATGGAATGAAGAGGTGAATGAAATGACAAACCTTGTTCATTCCTATGCTTGGTATGCACAAGGAATACGATAGAAATGGAATCGTAATTCCTTAATTGATTTCATTCCTATGCTTCGAATAACAACTAATAAAGGAATTGAATGAAATAATATTATTTGTATTTTCACGTTCTCTATCTCCCTCTTTCTCCATTATGTGTGTGTGCAGTATGTGTGTGTGTATGTGTGTGCAGTGTGTGTATTGTGTTTTTGTGTGTGTGTGCAGTGTGTGTTTCTCTGTGTGTGTGTGCAGTGTATGTTTCTGTGTGTGTGTGTGTGTGTGTGTTTATGTGTGTGTGTGTGTTTTTTCCCAAAATTATTATTATAATTTAATATTATTATAAAAAATTAAATAAATATTATATAAGGATAATTTTGTGAAAAATAT
>JAYJMF010107708.1:0-18134 GCA_036873715.1 Salvia sclarea
ATATAATTAGACCATAACAATCAAGTTATTGCCCAATGAACCTTGGACATGTAAAGTTCGTGTATTTTTTCACTATATTTTTTGTTGTTATTAAAAATCAAAATTTGGAGAAAATTTGTGTATTTATTGGTAATTAAACCTTTAATATAAAGTATAAAATATAATAAATAAGAAAACAAGGATAAACTAATTTTAAATAATTTACATCTTGTAGTATTTTGAGAAATAAAATTATCAATAACATAATTAAGATCAAGTTTTTTTAATATCTCATATTTAATACATAATTAAACTTTTTTTAATAGTAGATATAATTTTTTTTTTTTTAATTTGGGGCCCCCCAAAAATTGGGGGCCCATGGCAATTGCCTAGTTTGCTCTTAGTCAGGGCCGGCCCTGGATGTGAGCCAAGTGGAGTGGGCCGTACGTACATAGGGAGTATTATTTATAAACACCATGTCTATTGGTGATATGATATTGATTGGAGGCTCGTATCGACGCACAATTCTGAGCATGTGCTTGCTCTCATTCCCTCGACTCTTGAGAAGAAATCGGAAATAATTACTTCATTAATGATTGTTTCGAACCTAGAGTACAACTCAATATTTATTAGGATAGGAAAACCTAAACGCATCCCTAGTGGACTTAAACTCAACGGACATCGCAATATCAATTTATAACAATTATTATTTAACTAAACTACTTTATGAAAGTACTAAAAATAAAATAATACTAACACAACCTCTCTTCCTTTTCTTATAAGTAGCATATGATCATAACCACATTTTAAGAAGATAGGATAATTTTATTTATTGTATCCCTAATTATAGTATAAAAAATGGAAAAAAAAAGAAAAAAAAAAAAAAAAGGAGTTCGTGATGATTATCGGGTAAAAAGTAAAAATAGAGGGTTTTGCGCTATTTTACTACGTACACTTATTTGGGATAATTGTATGTTCAAAATGTGTCATTGATTAAAAGTCAACGAGCGATTTGTGAAATTGTGTTTTTATGGGACCGGTTCATGCATGCATGTAAATATTAAAAAATTCCGAACCTGACATAAATGTGTTCGGATTGATTATATAGTTTTGCGTGTCATTTAATTAAAATAATGTTAGCTACAAGCAAGGGGGTAGTTTATATCAAGTTGACCAAAATTAGTTGCTAATTAATATTTATAGTTTTATATAGATATATGTGTAACTCTTAAAAAGACATAAGAATAAGTAAGCTCTTTCTTCACAAAGAGCTACCTTTTACCTTCGGAGAATATTTGGCAAAATATGAAAATAATTAGATATATATTATAATTTTGTTTATATTTTCATGTTTTGATATCTACTAAGTAATTAATAATGAATCTTGATTAAGTTATTATAATAAAATATATGGTTTCAAATTTGAATACTAATATGTAATAAGGAATATCATCCTACATAAAATACATAAGCATATACTTGAGTACATTCGTAAGTATTATAGTTAGTGTTGATGGATTAAACAAGATTAGTACTATGGTATATTTATTGAGTGGTTAGATTCGACTTGGTATATTAAACTTAGTAAGACATATAATTACTTTTGGTCTCTTCCCTATCTATAACAAAATTAATAATGAGCATGTTCAATTTAAAGTTACCTCGTGATCAAATTTTAATCTCAAGTAACTGAATAACCCCTATAAAATTATAATTCACACCCAAGGCACAAAATATATACTTGGATGTGCTCCATTTGGTGCCGACTTCGAGTGTGTAAAGTGACATTCACTACTCTAATAAAAAACAAGTGATTAGAATAAAATAAAGAAGTCAAACCAACACAACTAGATTTCAATCTGAGCTACACTAAAACTTAATAACACGAGACGATGAATCTTGTATTTCGCCCATATTTATGTCTATTTTTTATGTTTGGATAGTTTCCTTTAACGGTCATTTGCTGGCTATATTCCACATAAATATGAATAGCTAACTTTACGTATTTTTTTTAAAATTATAACAATTATAGAACTCCCACTAGGCCACTAGCTAGTAGATCTCGAGGTTCATCACCTCCAACTTAACCTACAAAGTAAGTAATTAAGGTTTTTTTTTTTAATTTGTGATCACATTGGCTATGAATTTTTTGATACTTGACCAAACTAGTATAAATAGGACTATAACATCAATTAATTTCATTTTCCCCCACTACCAAAAAAAACAAACCAAAACCCTAAAATCAAAATCCATGGCTACTAATTCCCTCCAAACCCTAATTTCCCTCCTCCTCCTCCTCACGGCGGCGGCCGCGGCCCGTTCGCCCAAACCATCAACGACGACGACCTCCTTCTCCCACGTCTTCAACGGCGAGCTACCTCCCGACCTCATCCTCCAAGGCGACGCCAATTTCCCGCCGGGAAACGCCCGCCTCCGCCTCACCAGCACCGACGACGACAACAACCCTCTCCTCCGCAGCGCCGGCCGAGTCCTCTACACCAAACCAATCCCATTTTGGGACAAAAAATCCAAAGCCAGCTTCGAAACAACCCTCAAATTCATCATCGTCCCCTCCCTCTGGGAGCCGGATAGCCTCACGCCGGCCGACGGCCTCGTCTTCTTCGTCACCGCCATCAACTCCACCGTGCAGGAGTCCGGCGGCAGCCTCGGCGTCTTCGACATCTCCGGCAAGAACCCCTCCCTTTTCGCCGTCGAATTCGACTCCTTCGTCAACGAGGACTTCGATCCCGACTACCGCCACGTCGGGATCGACATCCAGTCTCAGGTCAGGGGCGGCCAAGTTTTATTTTTATAGAGTTATATTTTAATACTATATTTTGTATATTTCTCATATTTTATACTCCCTCCGTCCCTGAAAAGTGTGCGCATCCTTTATTTTGAAACCTACTTTACAAAAAAGTCAAATATCTCCAACTAATATACAAAAAAGAGGGACTCTTTCTCCACTCAAATTCACTTTATCACACTTTTTTTTAAAATCCATACCACTTTTCAATTCGCGCACCTTTCAGAGACAGATGGAGTATAATATATAAATATATAGTTTTGCCAATGCAAACTCGTTTCCAAATGCAAAAAACATAATTTCGCCCGTCCATTTTTAAAAATCCTGGCTCCGCCCCCGTCTCAGGTTTCGAGGAACGCGACGAGGTTCGACGAGATCGTGGGGGAGTATGTGACGGCCCGGATTGCATACGACGCGGCCGCGAAGCTGATAAGCGTTCGGGGCGACGCAGTCGGGAAGGAGTTCGAGGTGAGCTATGCGTATGATTTGAGTAGCTTTCTTCCTCAGCAGGTTCAGGTCGGAATCTCCGCCGCCACCGGAGGATCGACGGCCGTTCACGACCTCCTCTCGTGGTCTTTCTCTTCGACGTTAGTGCGCAAGAAGCACATTTGAGTATATCTCAATTTTACTATATATGTAGGGTTTGTGTTGTAAATGAAATAAGGACTAATGTGCTCCTATTTAAGTCCAACCGTTTCTATTAAGCGCGTTATGTAATCCTTCCGTCACATAATACTTGGCCTGTTATCTTTATTGGGATATCCCATAATATTTTGTCTATTTCTTTTTTGGGAAATTTTTATTAATAACATGACATTAAATACTCCCTCAGTCCATCAAATATATGCCGCAATTTCCTTTTTTGGTACGTCCACGAAAAATATATCGATATCCATTTGTTGTAATAAGGCCCACGCACAACTCACAATATCAACCACATATAAAGTTAACTTTTCTCTATTCACACTTCCAACTTTTGTATTAAAACTCATACCGTCCACAATGTGGCAAATTTCTTTGATGATCGGAAGGAGCAATATATATTTCTATCACCACTTTACACTACTTTTCCTTAATTTTCATGCACAAAGAAATAGGCCAAATATTATGAAACGAAGGGAGTAATATTATTTCTTAAAGTAATCAAATATACAATGTAATCACAATAACGACGCCACCTAATAGTCTTATGTCAACGCCTCCTTAGTAGAGATGGTGTTTATAAATATTAATAGAAAAATTTAACATTCATTGTCACAATGAAATACATATACTGCATTTCTTACAATGTTACATCACCATAAACGTGTATTTTGATTTAAGAAACATTAGTTATAGAAATTGTGGACTACATAAGAGCACATGCCTAAGTCCTTATTCGATTTTTGTATTAGTAAATGATACTCAAATGTGCTTCATCTTCACCAAGGTGGAAGAGAAAGACCACGCGATGACGTCGTGGACGGCGGTCGATCCTCCGGTGGCGGAGGAGATTCCGACCTGCACCTGCTGAGGCAGAAAGCTGCTCAGATCATACACATAGCTCACCTCGAAATCCCTCCCGCCGGCGCTGCCGCGAACGCTGATCAAGTTCGCGGCCGCGTCGTAGCCGATCCGCGCCGTCACCTCCTGCCCGACGATCGCGTCGTCGACGGCCGTGGTGTTGCTCGACACCTGAGACTGGATGTCGATCCCGACGTGGCGGTAGCTCGGGTCGAAATCCTCGTTGACGAAGATGTCGAATTCGACGGCGAAAACGGAGGGGTTTTTGCCCGAGATGTCGAAGATGCCGAGGCTGCCGCCGGATTCCTCGATGGTGGAGTTGAGGGCGGTGACGAAGAAGACGAGGCCGTCGGCCGGCGGATACACGTCGTTGGGGTTGGGTTTGATGATGAATTTGAGGGCTGTTTCGAAGCTGGTTTTGGATCTTTTGCCCCAAAATGTTATCGGTTTCGTGTAGAGGACTCGGCCGGCGCTGTGGAGCAATCCGTTGCCGGCGTCGTCGGTGCTCGTGAGGCGGAGGAAGGTGGTTTCCGGCGGGAAATGGGCGTCGCCTTGGTAGGTTAGGTCGGTCGGCCTCTCCCCGGCCCCGTTGAAGTCGTGGGAGAAGGAGGTCGTCGTCGTGGATTTGGGCCGGCGGGCCGCGGCCGCCGCCGTGAGGAGGAGAAGGGAAATTAGGGTTTGGAGGAAAATTAGGGCCATGGATTTTGATTTTAGGGTTTTGCTTTTTTTTTGGGTATTGGTGGATGTTAATTGTTGTTTTGGTCCTATTTATAGTAGTATGGTCATGTATAAAAGTCAATGTGATCACAAATAAAAAATAGTTACTTAGATCTTAGGTTTAATTAGTTAAAGAGGACATGAACCTCGAGATCTGCTAACTCTTATAAGAAATACGTACACTAAGGGATGAGATCTTAAATGCGTGTGATTGTGTGGATTGTGATTTAAAAAAAAAAAAATGTGTCTTTGCTTTGTTCTTTCTTAAAGTCGAAATACAAGATTCTTCAATCGTCCCATGTTATTAAATACTGTATTAGTGTAGCTCAGAAGCAATTCTAGTTGTGTTAATTTGACTTTTCGGGTTTATTACCATTTTAGGGTTGTTGGATTACTCCAATCAAATTAAAATTCTATATTTGTTGAAATTCTAGTTCTATATTTGTTGAAATTCTATATGTATTAAAATTCAAAGCCAATGTGAGCACAAATTAAAGAAATACTTAATTACTTAGTTTGTAGGTCAAGTTGGAGGTGATGATTATGAACCTCGAGATCTACTAGCTAGTGGGATTTCTATATTTGTTATGATTAAAAGAAATACGTAAAGTTAGCTTGCTAATTTATGTGGAATATAGCCAGCAAATGACCCGTAAAGGAAACTATCCAAAACATAACAAAAAATAGACATAAATATGGATAAGAAATACTAGAGATGTGACTTTGCTTTGCTCTTTGTTAAGGTCGAAATACAAGATTCATCGTCCCATGCATGTTATTAAGTTTTAATGTAGCTCAGATTTAAACCTAATTTTGTGTTGGATTGACTTTTTTAATTTATTCAGTTCATATGTTTTTTAGTAGAGTAGTGAATGTCACTTTACACACTCGAGGTCGGCGCAAAGGGGGCACATCCAAGTATTTTATGCCTTGGATGAATTATACTTTTATATATAGGGTTATTCAGTTACTTGAAATTAAATTGATCTGAGGTAACTTATTGATATCAAATGTACTCATGATTAATTTTGTTATATTAGTAATTTTATGTGTTACTATCCTAAGATTAAGTACCAAGTCGAATCTAACCACTCCGATAAATATATCATAATACTAATCTTGTTTAATTCATCAACACTAACTATAATACTAATTAATTTACTCAAGTTTATATATGCTTATGTATTTTATGTAGGATGATATTCCTCATTACATATTAGTATTCAAATTTAAAACCATATATTTTATTATAATTACTTAATTTAAGATTAATTTATTAATTAAGTTTGTTCTCGAGCATAGATTTGGATATAAAAACATAAAATATAAACAAAATTATAATATCTCATATTTTTTCAAATATTCTCAAAAGGTATAAGGTAGCTTTTTGCGAAGAAAGAGTTACTTTTCTTATGTCTTTTTATTAGTTACACATATAACTATATGAAACTATAGATATTAGCAACTAATTAAGGTCAACTTGATATATACTACGCCCTTGCTTGTAGCTAACATTATTTTAATTAAATGACACGCAAAACTATATATTCAACCCGAACACATCTATGTCAGGTTTGGAATATTTTAATATTTAAATGCATGCATAAAGCGGTCTCAAAAACACAATTTCACACTCATTAAATCGCGCGTTGACTTCTAATAAAATTATGGAGAGATTTACAAATGTTCAATCCTAGCTACAAAAGTCAAAAGTGAGTCGGTTATTTGAGAAGTTAACCGACATATACTTGTATAAATATATGTATCTTCCTTGATGTAAACACATTTAATTCTTCATTTTCTTAAATTTCCAACACGATTATTAGAAAAGTTGCATATTTGTGTTTAAAGTGGTAGGAACCGCTAAATTTGAGGATTTTTTCGAGACAAAATTCATTCCTCGGGCCAAATTAAATATGACAACACAGAATAGAATACTGATCGAGTCAAGTGGGACAGATGGAGTACAATAATATAAACTTTTATAATTCATTGTTGAATTTAAATACATTTGATAAGCATTCTCAATAGAAAATGGTTGGACTTAATTAATAAGAGCACACACAAGTCCTTATTTTACAACACAAACTACATAGAGGAAACAATAATCAAATGTGCTTAATCTTCACTAAGCTCGAAGTGAAAGACCACGAGATGAGGTTGTGAACGGCGGCCAATCCTCCGGTGGCGGCGGAGATTCCGACCTGCACCTGCTGAGGGAGAAAGCTGCTCAAATCATACACATAGCTCACCTCGAAATCCCTCCCGCCGGCGCTGCCGCGAACGCTGATCAGGTTCGCGGCCGCGTCGTATCCGATCCACGCCGCCACCTCCTGCCCGGCGATCGCGTAGTCGACCGCCGTCGCGTTGCTCGAGACATGAGACTGGATGTCGATCCCGACGTGGCGGTAGTAGGGATCGAAATCCTCGTTGATGAAGATGTCGAATTCGACGGCGAAGACGGCGGGGTTTTTCCCCTCGGCGTCGAACACGCCGAAGCTGCCGCCGGGCTCGTTGACGGTGGAGTTGAGGGCGGTGACGAAGAAGACGAGGCCGTCGGCCGGGGGATACTCGTAGCCGTCGTCGGGTTTGATGAGGAATTTCACGTTTGTTTCGAAGCTCGCCTTCTCCTTTTTCCCCCAAAATGTGATGGGGTTCGTGTAGAGGACTCGGCCGGCGCTTAGGGTGGCGGCGTTGCCGGCGTCGTCGGTTTTCGTGAGGCGGAGGTAGGTGGTGTCGGGGGCGAAATGGGCGTCGCCTTGGTAGGTTAGGCCGGCCGGCTGCGGCTGGCCGTTGAAGTCGTAGGAGAAGGCCGTAGTAGCTCCTTTGGGCGGCCGGGCCGCGGCCGCCGCCGTGAGGAGGAGGAGGGAAATTAGGGTTTGGAGGGGAATTAGGGCCATGGATTTTTGATTATAGGGTTTTGCTTCTTTGTGGGGTAGTGGTGGATAGTAATTGATGTGTTAGTCGTATTTATACTAGTATGGTCATGTATAAAAAATTCAATGTCAACGTGATCACAAATTAAAAGGAAAAAAAGAAAAAGATACTTATTACTTACTTCGTAGGTCAAGTTGGAGGTGATGAACCTCGAGATCTGCCAGCTAGTGGGAGTTCTATATTTGTTATAATTAATTATAAGAAATTAGTAAACATTTATAGTAGAGAAAATGTATAGAGAAGAAGATAAATAGTTTTTTTCTTTTTCCATTAGATAATAATTATATTAATTTAAAATAACTTATTATTATTATCTAAAGTTAAATTGGATAATAAGAGAATTTCTTAATATATACTCCCTCCATCCAATAAGAGTTGACTCGTATTTCATTTCGAGGTGTTCCACATATTTTCTTTTTTTAACATTTTATTACTCACACAACTTTAAATAATATATATTTCTATCATCATTTTATAACACTTTACACTACTTTATTACTCTTCTAAAATCTTGTGCCCAAAACAAAGGGCCAACTCTCGTGAGACGAAGGGAATATGTAGAAGCTTAGGTAGACAAACATTGTGAATGAGAGGGAGTATTACATAATATTTGGGTAAGGAGATTATGTACTTATTACTAAAACTCGTGTCATCCAAAATTTGGCATATTTTTGGTGAACGGAGTGAGTAATAAGATAAGTCCAATTAGAAAAGTGGGACAAGAAAAATAAGACGTAGATAAAATAATATTTTGGATATTGAACTTATAGCTATAGGTCTCTCTAACTAAAAGGGATTAAAATATTTTATTTTATTTATATGTGACATCTCCTATCTTATTTGTAGATAATAGGTATGTGGTAATATCAATAACAATGAGATCCTATAATTTATAACCACACATATGTAGAGAGAGAGCGACAAAATTAAAATAGTTAGCCCATGTTCGGTTACTATACAATTCCCAATATATCTAGGTTCATCACCTCTAACTTAAATTTCCAAGTACTTAATTATATACATTTGCTTTGATGCATGACCATACTATTATAAATAGGACTACTAATATCATCAAAGCCCTAAAATTCAAAAGCCATGGCTACTTCACTTAAAACCCTAATTCCCCTTCTTTCATCCATAGTCTTCCTCCTCTCGGCGGCGGCGGCGGCGGCGACGCCCCCCAAAACAACCTCCTTCTCCTACGACTTCAACGGCGGGAAACCATCGGGCCTGACCTACCAAGGCGACGCCCATTTCCCGCCGGAAACCACCCACCTCCGCCTCACGAAAACCGACGCCGCCGGCAACGCGACGGCCCTAAGCGTCGGCCGGGCCCTGCACACGAACCCGATAAAATTCTGCGGTGGATCGGGTGCGAAAGCGACCTTCGACACCACCTTGAAATTCATCATCAAGCCCAACCCCGGCGGGAAAATCGACCCGGCCGACGGCCTCGTCTTCTTTATCACCGCCGTCGACTCCGCCGCCGGCTCGCCCGGCGGAAGCTTCGGCGTGTTCGACGAATCCGGCCAAAACCCCGCCGTCTTCGCGGTCGAATTCGACGTCTACGTCAACACATTCGACCCGAGGTACCGCCACGTGGGGATCGACATCCAGTCTCAGGTGTCGAGCAACGCGACGGCCGTCGACGACGGCATCGTCGGGAGGGAGGCAACGGCGCGGATTCGCTACGACGCCGCCACCGACTTGATAAGCGTCCGCGGCCGCGCCGGCGGGAAGGGTTTCGAGGTGAGCTACGTGTACGAGCTGTGTAAAATTCTGCCTCGGGAGGTTCGAGTCGGCGTCGCCGCCGCCACCGGAAACGACGTCGCCGTTCATGACGTCATCTCGTGGTCTTTCAGTTCGACCTTAGTGGGGAAGAAGCACATTTGAGTATCTTTTAACTATGTAGTTTGTGTTGCAAAATAAATAAGGACTTATAATTAATGTGTTCTCTTAAATTAAAGTCAGACAATCATTGCTATCATGAATGTTACAAAAATGTAATGTTTCTTAAATCAAAATACAAGTATATATGGTAACGTATAATATTGTAAGAAATGCAATATATGTATTTTCATTTTAACGAAGTCCCATTGCAAATTTTTATATTCGATCAAAGGAAATGATTATCTTTTTATCTCTTATTTAATCATTTATTTAATTATATTTTCATTTTTCTCAGTCATACTCTATTTTCATTTGATGTTAACCCCACTCATGAAGTGGCATCCGCACCTAGTGATGCTGACCCGTTTGACCCGATCAATGGCATCAAAGTCAACTTATTTTTATTCTTTTATGTTTTAATATAATGCCAGTTTAAATTTATAAGAGTGTCATTTTGTATTATTAAGATTATCATTTTCATAAAGTACCAATTTCATGGAGTGTCAGTTTTAATATAGTTTTATTTTATATTTATAAAAGTGTCATTTTCATGGAATGTCATTTAAACACACTAAAAATTGTATTTTTCATATTCATAAAAGTGTTATTCATTGTAAAAATCAAAATAATAATAATAATGATAAATAAATAAAACCTCAAAAAATATAATTAAATCACATACAATATACGTTCACATGTCTACGCAAGTCAAAGTCGTCCAGCTCCTATCCACCCTTCATAATTTGTAAGGCTAAATTAGTGTATCTCCTTTCATATTCAACAATGGCAACTCATCTTCTTTACATCTAACTAATAAATACATTGCATTTACCCTGTACTCCCTCCATCCCATAAATGTGCATAATTTTTGTTATTTGTCCAGTCTCTCATAAATATGCACAGTCCTTTTTCTCGGAAACCTGTTTAATAAAAAAAATCAACAATCTGCAATTAATATATATCGATTGTTCAAAAAAGTGAGACCTTTAATCCACTCAAATTCACTTCATCTCTCATTTCATTAAAATTCGTATCACTTTTCCATCATCACACTTATATGAGATGAAAGGAGTATTAATATAACATATTTTGGATTGACCATCGTGTCCCATTCATTTTCTTTTTCATTTAATTATTAACTAGGGTTGGTTATGACCAATCAGGTTACCAATTATTTAGAGCTTCAATTTTATTGTAAATTTTGAGTTATATTACAAATAATTAAAATTTTTATAATGAATATTATTCGAAATAATTATTAAGAAAAAGAAGGATGAGAAACGAAGGACTGTTTTTTTATCGCACTATAGTGGTCCCTATCGAAGAGTGGGGCCGGAAAAATCAACACCCTAATTACTTGTTAGTTTATTTAGTAGTAGCAATTTTGTTTATCCTTATAATCAGTATACCAAATATTAACACTCCCGATTTTTTCGATGAAAATACAAAAATTAGGGTGTTGATTTTGCAGCAAACTGAAAGATAGCGACATTATTACAATTAATATTTTCAAAATCAATTTAATTTACAAAATAAATTAGAATTCATGCATTAATAAAAAAAAATTAACCCTTATTTATAAATTTTGTTTGAGGTGCGATGCACTTGGCCTTGTTGCTAATTAGTTAAGAGTGTGCTTCTAAAATTTTTAGTACAAAATCCGTTTCGACTTTTGAAAAAGGCTAGCTAAAGCACAAAAAAATTCTCAACCGACTATTGTAACTTTATAGTATATAAAATTGTGGGCTAGCAAGCTGATTGCACATCAAAGCTAAAGGTTTGAGGATTGCGTAACTCTTTTAAGTATCACGTAAATTTTACAATCATTATACAAGCTTTATCTAGAATGACATCCTCGTGACTATGACGTAATAAGATGACACGTCTCAAACGTGACAAGATCACAATATTTATCTCTTTGTATTTCATATTTTATGCATTTTAACATATTGGTGTAAAGTAGATTAAGCAATCGTTTTAACCTATCGCCCTCCATTAATTAAGATCCATATGCACAAGAGCGAGAAAATAGATTGATTATTTTAAAATTACGATATACTCCTATTATTTTTCTAATAAACGTTAATTACGACTTATTATATAATAACGAACTTATATTTTATATGTGAAATTGTGGGACAGAGGATCTTCTCTGAACATGTGATTGTATTTGTCGTAATTCCATTACAATATTTATTATGATACTCAATGTGTCATGGCGCACATTTCGTGATAGTAAAATACAAGATATATACTAACAAAAAAAATACTAACATAAATCTAAATATGCCAATATTTATTTAACTCTTATATTTCTTGTACGGGATGTGCTCTTTGATGGAAAATAACAAAAAAAAAACAAAATATTTTCCACTATTTTTACATGTTCTATGGAGTAGATTATTTTTTTCAATCATAATGGAAATTTCTGGCAGGTCATTTCCCTCTTTTTTCATTATAATTTTGGGTAATATTATTTCGGAAATTTGATGTGGTACTATTTCCTACTATTCTAAAGAGGCACATTTACGCTATGTCGGCCTAACCGTTAGGCCGACCCAATTAATATATAGATAATGAGACCGACAACAATTTTGTCTTTGAGCTCGTACCGGGTTCGCCTTCGCCTCCCCCTCGCTCGACTCATAGCTTAGAATAGGAGCGGCAAGGCCTAACCGTTAGGCCGGCCTAACGCAAATATTTGTGTATTCTAAAATAACATGTGATAGACACTACCACTAACTTTTCTTATCACTCATTTTCTAATAATAAATTTACAATCAAACAAAATAAACCTTCTAAGAAAAACAAACTTGAGTATAACTTACTAAATACATTGAACACCACAATCTACTACTATAAATACCACTCAAACCAATCCCTATTCATCAAGAACCATGGCCACTTCCCTCCAAACCCTAATTTCCATTCTCTCTTCCCTAGCCTTCCTCCTCGCGGCGGCGGACGGGCAGCGGCCCCGTCCGCCCCCCCGAAGGACCTCCTTCACCTACAATTTCAACGGGACGAGACCGACGGGCCTCGCCCTCCAAGGCGACGCCCATTTTCCGTCGGGAACCACCCGCCTCCGCCTCACGAAAACCGATGTTTTCGGGAACGCGGTGCTCAACTCGGCCGGCCGGGTCCTCTACGCAAACCCGGTCCGGTTCTTGGGCAGGCGGCGGGCGAGGGCGAGCTTCGAGACAACCCTAAGATTCCTCATCAGCCCCAACCGGGGCGACGCGAACCCGCCCGCCGACGGCCTCGTCTTCTTCGTCGCCCCAGCCAACTCCACCGCCGCCGCCGCCGGCGGCGGCAGCTTCGGCGTTTTCGATCAGACTGGGAATAATCCCTCCGTTTTCGCAGTCGAATTCGACGTCTTCAGCAACGAGTGGGACCCGGGGTTTCCGCACGTCGGGATCGACATCCAATCGCGGGAATCGAGGAACGCGACGGCCGCCGGCGACGGGATTTTGGGGCAGGAGGTGAATGCTCGTATCAATTACAACGCGGCGACGAATTTGATCAGCGTTAACGGCAGCGCCGGCGGCGGGAGGGGTTTTGAGGTGAGCTATGTGTTTGATTTGAGCACGATTCTTCCCGAGCAGGTTCAGGTTGGGATCGCCGCCGCCACCGGAGGTTTGGCCGCCGTGCACGACGTCGTTTCGTGGTCTTTTAGGTCGACTATGCGCATGAGAAGGCCTTACAGCTTAATCGTTTGAGATTATTTCTATTTTGGGAATGATATAAAAATGTCCAATTAATTAAGTGCCCGGTATTGTAATTAATATCGTAAATAATGAAATATAATGTGGTCTTTCAATTTCTCTATAAATTAGTTAAAGAATTAAAATTATTAATTTGGGTCGATTGTAACTAGTTGGAGTAGTTAATTACTTTTACTATTTTTCATTGGGTTAATTGTTATAGAATACATCAACTTCTCATTTTTATGATCTTTCTCCCGAAATTGAATTTGCAGACATAGAGTTCGAATTATCATGTTATTTTTTATTTTTCCAGCTCATAAACAATTTGGGGGAAGTCCAATTTGAGGCGGAAAATCACAAAAATGATTGAAAATTTCCTTTTGCGAGAATCTAACTTGTAATATTCATAGAAGCATGCATGTCTAAAACTCATAATTCATTTTTGGTGGAACAAATAGAAGAAATATACAAAATTGAAAAAGAGAGAAAAAAATTAGTGAAAAAGAAGAATATCAAAAGAAAGAAAGAAAGAAGACAAGTTGTTAGAATTAAAACATGAACTCAAGGAAGAAAAAGAGGAAGTGCTTTAGACTATTTGCCCAAAAAGTGAGCAAAAAGCTAAGTTGTAATATTTGAGATTAAACAAAAACACTTTTGTAACTTTTCGAAAAGGCCACAATAAAGATGAAGCTTAAAGGATTACGTAATGGCTTTGAAGACATTTTATGATGAACTTTGCACGCAATTTTTACAATTATTATACAAGCTTTATCTGTATGGAGCGAAAACCTCGTGACTGTGTTAACTGCCACGTGTTTAAGTATTTTTCTAACTGCACATAACCTGTTCGACAAAAGTTCCAAAAGAAGTTTTATCCCAAAAAAGAAAATATCAAACTGGAGGTGGTGGAATTATCTACTTGAAACAACTAAAAAAAAAAAAAGTAATTTTACATAAATCCAATTATTCCAGAATTTCCGTGAAAAAACAATTGTGATGCTAAATTGAAATGGAATGGAATGTTTTAAATTGCATAGGTCTCTATATAATTTAAAAACGAGAAAAGGATGTAGTTGATTAGCCTTTAGAGATAATACTGCATTGGGAACTTTATTCGAACAGGTTATGTGCCTTCGTATCCACTAGAAAATCCATAACACATGAAGATGAAGGAAGTCCCAAAATAAGATAGAACACCGAAATTCGTAAAATTTATTCAGTTTGAGATAATTTGCCAGAAAATGAAATTATAGAAAATGCCTTTTGACCCTTGTGTGATCCTTAAATCTTGGGCTTTCTTGTGAAATCAATTTCTCTATTTCTGGTGAAATTTACGAAGATATATGCATCAAAGCCATTAATGAAAGATGATTTTACGGTTAATGAAAATTATATGGTTCCAACTATATGGCATTCCAACTGTTCGATGAAATGTCAAGCTCAACTACGGAAAAAATATACCTTAGCACAAGTTTCGTTGATACGGTAATACAACTTTAGAGTCTATTTACTCCAAATAGAATATAGGAATGTAAAAGATAAGAAATTATAAAGAATAGAGAAACTATATGCTAAAACAAACTCTCACCCTTCTATCAAGATTCTATTACTATAAGGCTCCGTTCTCTTTAATGGATAAATTATCATGGAAAAATGAGGGAAAAGAGAACATTTGCCTTTTAAATTTTTCCTTATTTTTCATCTTCTTATCTATAAAAAGGAGTTTACTCTTTCTTCCTCCTCATTTTCACTCAAATGGAAGGATAATATTATCCCACTTGCAAGGAGTGAAAATATTATCCTTCCATTGGAATGAAAATGAGGAGGAAAAAAGAGTAAAATTCTTTTTCTTGGACAAGAGGATGGAAAAGAAGGAAAAATTTAAAGGTAAAATGTTTTCTTATCCCTCCTTTTCACATGATAATTTTCCATCAAAACGAACGCAACCTAAATAGAATTGATCACAATATTATAGTATGTTGTTTGATATCAATGCTTCACTTCACTTGAAACTCTGCACACTTGAAATCCATTGGAATAAGGTAAATTTAACTGCAAAGTCCTCATTTACAACAACAATTGTCAAATCCAACAATCCTAGCTCGTGCAAATTTGATTCCCAGCCGCAAAGGAAGACTTCATCTACTTCCATGATGGCTAAATGTTTCAGTCCACTCAAAGTCAAAAATTGGTGGCTGCATGTTGCTTTTGTTTTAAAACAAGTAAAACTCCAATAGTACTGTCCATATTTGTTAAAATAAAAGAAAACATCGCTATCTTTATCGACATTCTTAATCTAAAGAACCATCATTCTCAAAAGAAAATATAAGTGTGGTTATGAAGGAGGAGATGAGATCCATTGTACCAGAATTTTGAGTGTGTCACGGACCTCATGGTGTCCCATCCTTATAATACTATGAATAATATTAAACTTTTATTTCAAAATAATAATTTTAAAAAATTTACATATCCGATTTTTTGATTTACCAACCCTTAAAAGAATTATTGACCACTAAAAGCGAAATTAAATAATACAAAATAAGTATACATGATAACTGAATGGAACAAACCCTTGTTAATAATTATGCAATTAAACTAAAACATATGAAATTGATATTGCCTAAGAAATATCTAAAAAATCAAAGAAAAATGAAAGTAGAACACCAAATGTGGGACATTGGTTGGATCTCAATCCATGGTGGAGTGGCACAAATTTTAATAAAATGATAGATAAAGGTGAATTTGATCGGAGATTTTAGAAAATTGGGGTATGTTGGTTGGATATTGTTCACACTTCTATGTATAACTTACTAGCCGAACGAAATATGCACACTTATTAGAGATTGACGAAAAAGAAAATTGTGCACACTTACGTGTACTATAAATACGACTTAGATAGCAAACACTAAGACCACACCAAACATCAAACACTTATCCTCAAAAGCCAAACATGTCCACCTTTTTCCAAACCCTAATCCTCGCCGTCGTCCTCGCGCTGGCGGCTTCGCCAGCGCGAGGGCAGGGCAACGTCAGCTGCTTCGCCTACGACTTCTCCGGCGGCCGCCCGTCGTCCCTCTCCTACCAAGGCGACGCCCACTTCGCCTCCGACACCACCCGCCTCCGCATGACCCTCGCCGGCGCCGGCGGCGCCGCGGAGCGGTTCAGCGCCGGCCGCGCCGTGCGCACCGCCCCCATCAAGTTCTGGGAATCCGGCGCGCAGGCCGACTTCGAGACCACCTTCAAATTCATCATCAAGCCCATCGCCGGCGACACCGACGTCCCCGCCGACGGCTTCACCTTCTTCATCGCCCCCGTCGGCTCCGCCGTCGGCTACACCGGAGCGAGCTACGGCGTCTTCGACTTTTCCGGCGGAAACCCCTCTGCTTTCGCGGCCGAATTCGACATCTTCTCCAACCCCGGCGTGGATCCGAGCTACCGCCACATCGGGATCGACATCGGATCGAATGTCTCGAAGAACACCACCGACGTCGGCGACGCGTTTCTCGTCGGGCACGAGGTGACGGCGCGTGTCGTATACAAGCAACACACGAAGCTGATCACGGTTAGCGCGAGCGCCGGCGGGAGGACTTTCGAGGTGAGGTATGTGTTCGATTTGAGCAAAATTCTTCCTCGGCGGGTTCAAGTCGGAATCTCCGCCGCCACCGGCGGCGAAGTCGCCGTCCACGAGCTCATCTCCTGGTATTTCACTTCCATTCTTGTGGGCAACGGCGGCGGCAGCCGCAAACATGAAGGCCGTTGTTTTCACAAATAAGGCCTTTCTTTGTTGTTATGTGGGAGTATTTGAGCTCGTGTTTAACTAATTATCCATCAACTTCAATTTTATGTTTCGTTAATTGAATAAAACCTATAATTAGGGATACTGGCACCTAAATACACCAATTTTTTGTGTATTTTAATTTTGCACACGAACTTTAAAAGTTGTCAATTAACACATAAAATTCCTAGAACTCCACTTCTTCTTCCTTCATCCCAGATGAGAAACATCGACGCGCCTCCCTCCATCTCCAGCGGAGTATAGGCGCCGTCGTCTACGGCTTTGCCGCCATCATCCTTGTCGTCTAGCCACCACCACCATCCCCGTTGTCTACATTTCGCCGTAGATTATGAGAATGAAAGTAAAGTAGAGAAATTGAGGGAGATTGAGAGGTGGGAAACTTGGGTAGGCACTAGGAAAAGAAGATAGGGAGGGATGGATTTTTCGAAGAAAAGAGAAGAGGGTGGGCGGCGGAGGTGGGAATGTCTGGCTAAGGGAGTGGGGGTGGGGTAGGGTTTAGGGTTTAGGGGATTATCTATGTGGATCAATTAAGTTCAAATAAATTCAAAAACCTTAAGGGCTCGATAACGATTGGACAATAAGCATATGTCCAATTACAACCTAGCTAGCATTACTCAACTCGACTACACCTTTAACACTTGCCACTAAACGACATTTTTGTATAGGGCACACTTGTGTGAGGTTAAACCCCACCCGGTTTGACCCGGTCAACGGAGTAAACAGTCAAAGTCAATTTATATATATATATATATATATATATATATAGGGGTGGGTTATGATGAGAAATCCATTAGTGTAG
>JAYJMF010107818.1:0-18133 GCA_036873715.1 Salvia sclarea
ACGGGTTATGCAAAGGAGGACGGGTGGATGATGCTTTGCAGCTTCTTTCTGAGATAATGGGAAAGGGTATTAAACCTGATGTCATTACATATAGTGCAATAATTGACGGGTTATGCAAAGGAGGACGGGTGGATGATGCTTTGCAGCTTCTTTCTGAGATAATGGGAAAGGGTATTAAACCTAATGTCATCACATATAATGCATTAATTGACGGGTTATGCAAAGAAGGAATGATGGATGATGCTTTGCAGCTTCTATCCAAGATGATCGACAAAGCTATTAAGCCTGATATTGTCACATATAATTCCGTGATTAAGGGGCTGTGCGACGGTGGTAGACAGTCCGATGTCAACTACTTGTTGACTGAAATGGCCAACTCTAAGCTATCATTGGATGTGGTTACTTTTACCATACTGATAGATGCATATTGTAAGGAGGGAAGGATGGAAGAGGCTGCAAAGGTGTTGGAAACCATGACGCAACAAAATATTTGTCTAGATGTTTTCACATATAATGCTCTTATTCAATGGTTTTGTTTGAAAGGTCGAATCGATAGAGCTAAGCATTTAGTTGATTCGATGGAAGAGATGGGTCTGATGCCGAATATTGTTACTTATAACATCTTAATCAACGGATGCTGCAAGAATGGAAGCATGGATGAAGCTTGGCTTCTTTTTCATGAAATTCCTTCGAAAGGTTTCGAGCGCGATACACATACTTATAGTACCATGATACATGGATTATTTAGTCAACGTAGATTCGTTGAGGGGTGGAAACTTTATAAAGATATGGAAGCTCAACAAGTACATCCCAACTTACATACTTATAATATTTTGTTGGATGGGCTTTGCGCGAATGGGGAGATTGATGAGGCTATGTCATTATTGCGCTTGATTGAAGTGAAAGGATTTGCTCCTGATCAAGTCACCTACGGTTCCCTGATTGACGGATTGTGTAAAAACGGAAAGCGTGACGTTGCAACATATATTCTGAATCAACTTCTTTCTAAAGGTTTTCAACCAAATGTTCAGATATATACCACGATCATTCATTCACTTTGTCAAGAAGGGTCTTTGGAGGTTGCAAAACGTTTTCTTGTAGAGATGGAGAACCATGGCTTTGCGCCTGATCGTGTGACATATGACATCATTATCCGGAGTCTGCTGAAGCGAGATGAGCTTTCCCAGGCAAATTCGTACATTGAAGAAATGCGTGAAAAGGGATTCTTAGCAGATTCTTCGGGGCCATCTGATCCGGAGCAAGAAGAGAGGGAAGATGCTTTTTTCTTCCTATTGATGAAGGTCCTTGCTCCCAAGGAAATTGTGTCCTAGTCTATTTCTTCTTCTTAATATAAGAAGGTTAGTGATATGTTATGATTGCAATTATTGTATGTTTTGTAACCCGTTTATCAATTACCGTAGGTTTCTAACATTTAATTTAACTTGAGAATAGTTCATGCCCAATATGACGTCGTTTTAGTCGTAGTCTCTTAGCTGCATGTAATTTCTTATTGGCAATTATTTAATGCTTACTAAATATTTGATTGGAATATTTAATATTTTTATGGAGCAGAAGATGCTTTTCTATCTGTCAATTCTTAATTTCATGGTTTTGAAAATCGAATCGCACATGTTACGGGTAAGACTATCCCATCAATGATTTTATTTTTCACTAAATGACAACATTTAAAATAAGAGAAAAATAAAATACTCCGTACATGATATTTTTTTTCTTCATATTGTTCCATTGACTAATCTAAATGCGAAAAAAGAAAACAATCGGATCAGTTCCCATATCAATAAGTGTAAAAAATGTAATTATTGAAAATAGGTAAATGACATTAATTGAATATTGTGTGGTTGGAGAAAATAGAAATACATATTATATTAAAAAATTGAATTGTAAAAGAATCATTGATAGAATAATAAAATAATATAGAAATGAATTAGATTGTAAATTGTATATGTGAAAGAGAGAAAAATAAATGTTAAATTGAAAAATTAGATTATAAAGAATCATGTACATATTCCTCGATTTTTTTGTCCCATAATTCAATTTAATTTTTCTAATTCTTTTCATTGGAAAATTTAATATTCTTATAGAGCAAAAGATGGGTTTCTCTCTGTCAATTTGATTAAATATTATACTGTTGGGGTTGACAAACCCATCCCACATCGGAAGATAGAAGAAGGAATAACTTCTATATAATAAAATCCACCACTAATTAGTATGAGGCCTTTTGGGAAGGTGCCCAAAAATAAATTCGTGCGGGCTCGGCCCAAAGCAGACAATATCATACTAATGACGGAATGGTGGCGGTAGCAGTTCCTAACAGTGGTATCAGAGCCGATGGTTAAGCTGGGCCCAATATGTGGGCGGGTGGAGACTGCTTTCCCGATGATGGAGGTAAACCCCCAGTGAGCTCATGATTGAATCCGGTGGTTCCTTGTGTCGAAAGTCTTTCTGATAGTGTGATCAGGCGGCGAGTCCCGTTGGGTGGTAACGGCAGTGCAAGATGTACAGATTGTCGTTCGAGGGGAGGACATGATGTGGTCCTTGGTTTGAGGGGAGGATTGTTGGGGTTGACAAACCCATCCCACGTCGGAAGATAGAAGAAGGAATAACTTTTATATAATAAAATCCACCACTAATTAGTACGAGGCCTTTTGGGAAATAGCCCAAAATAAATCCGTGCGGCTCGGCCCAAAGCGGACAATATCATACTAATGACGGAATGATGGCGATAGCAGTTCCTAACATATACAAAAAAAATACTTATTTTCATAGTTCTAAAAATCGGATCCAAGCGACACTTGGATTGGCTTTCAATTGCATTTATTTAATTTTTGATAAATTTTAATTAAACTCAATTACTATAGTTATTGGTGGTGCCACTTTGAGGAAAGCTTATCTAATAGGTAATTATTATTTTTTGGATCGAAATTTCCGATAAAATTAATAAAATGGCCCAATTTGGGCGAAACGATACGCAATTGGGCCTTTTGGGCCGAAATTTCAGCTGCACCAGCGGCTTTAGTTGGCCTCTTATATATCCTAATTAATCATAATAATTAATTTTAATTAAAAAGTATAGAATACACAATAAAAATACATTAATTAAATTAGTTAATCATAATTATTAATATACTTAAATTGAGATGCCAAAAAATGGGACTGATCCAGTCGAAGTAATTCTTAATTCATGATGAGTTCACTAATTCAATCTTCTCGAATCCAATAATCGGTCAATGTTTTACTCACAAGCTACTTCCTTTCTTATATTAATGATTTCTGTGTTTTTAACCATTGGTAGAATTATGCAAATGTTTGAGTTAAGTGTATGAAAGTTCAAAAATAAATATACTAAATTTATAGCTATAAAAATAAACTGACTCATAAAAGAACTCGCGCAAGCTGATGCAATTGTGAATAGGAAAAGTGAATAGAAACTGTTTGTGGAAATGCTTGAACGAGATTTCAGCTGATCTTAAGTTCCAAATAAATTTATATGGTTGAAGGATTAGAATTTTAGAAAATTGGGGTTAAAATTAAATGCAAAACCACGTATTTAGATGAAATAATTGAAATTAATGTATTTAATTAACGAAGTGAAGTATATTGTATTCCATGGTGTAAATAGTCATGTAATATAAAGCTAAACTGATGAATTGTGGAAACAGAAACTGCACAAATGTATTGAAATCACAAATTGAAAAAAAATATATATTGAATTCAGAAATGTATTTAGCCACCAAGATACGCATCATAATTATTTCCTAAACACGATATTTTTATAAATTGGGTATATAAGGTTAAATCATAATCGGGCATTTCATCAAACAGTTACTACGCAAAACTCATGTATCTACCGAAAAGAGTTTAAATAATTATTTGTAATTTAGGTACGATGATTCTAAAAGCTTATACGTCAAATAATTATCCGAAAAGTTTAATTAAAGAAGAAAATACGAGATTATGATTATGATTAGCAACCTTTAAGCAGATCTCCAGTTCAATTATTGTCATTCACGAAAATATGTCTATATCTATAATAATAGTTTAATTAATGAAGTTTGTTGAGACATTTGTGGTTCCGTGCAAGACTTATTATAGATAGACAGTAATATATTGAACCTTTTTCATGTGTTTACGAGAATGAAATTATTTCTTACTCTCAAATTATACCAAAATTTGCACAAATCTACCCGATTTATAAAAGTGTCACAAATCTATACTCAACTTTTTGATTTGTTCCATTTATATAATCACAATTAATTTTTCTAGAGAAGCAAAATATTGCTAATCACAATTAATTTGTATTTATCGTTGCCATATGCTAAAACATTCTTCTCATGGAAAGTCCCATCAAATTCGAACCTTTAATTTCTGAAATCAAGGGTAGTTTGAAATAAAAAAAGAATATGTGTAATATTTAAATTTTACTGGTAAATTGTTCGAAATTTATGATAACTTGAAATTTAAGGGTGGTCCTACTTACAAATTAGAGTATAGATTTTCTGTACTTTGAAAGTGACGTTGTTATTAAGTTGGTGATACAAATTCCAATTAACACTATTGATATTAATTTGCACTATTTCTTATAGAATTGATTTTTTTTTGTTATATATCCCTTTCTAATATTTAACTTAAGAACAATAATGGAGTTATGTAGATATTTAACAATTTAATTTTATAAAATTTAAATAATTATATTTACCAATTAAAATGTAAACTTTGATTATATTATTAATACTAGTACTTTTCATTTAATATTAATATTGAAGCTTTAAAAAAATATACTATATAATTATAAAAAAAAAATCTATTATAATATGAAAAAAATATGCTACAAAAGTGAAAATAAACATTAACAAATTATTATATACCCTAATTCGCTATAATTATAAATAGGAATTATAATTAGTTAATTATAGACATGTTTCATGTGTGCTCCAAAGTCCAAAATCAAATTATTTTATTCGCATACGAACTAAAAACATATATGAACCATTGATATTTATATATCTACTATTGTTATGAAGAGAAGTATAATCGTACCTGGATCGAAAAATTGAACCTTTTTTAGGCTGATGAGATGATTATTAGAGTTATTAATTACAAAATATAAAGTCTTGAGTTTTCAACACTTCCCTTGCTAATTTTTCAGATGAATCAACAAATATACCAAAAAATTATTTTTCGATAAGGATAAAATCTTTAGGGTGCGTTCACAAAAATAAAGGATATAAGTCATATTTTAGTGATCCTAATCAGGGTCCACTGTTAATTTCAGTATTTGTAAAGATTTATTATGAAACTAAACAGTTTTATTAAATAGGATTGCAAGTGGCTTGTATAATCTAAATTAATAATTCAATCAACACAACTACTTCCAATACAAATAGTAGATCATTAATTATTTTCCTATACAAATAAATTCTAGGTGAGCTATAACACATGACTTTTGTTTGCACTCACTCCACCAACATTACATTTATAGAAAAACACATGCATGAATATTTCCTAAACACCATATTGCTTAGGCAAAAGTAGAAGAGGATTTTTCTTATTCACTGCAAGTCCAGGCGAAGGATCTGTATCGATATCTTCTGCTCGAATCCCCACTGGTAAATCCCAGTCGAAACTATAGAGCATATTCGCAACAGCAAGCTCCACATTTTTAAGTCCCATAAGCATTCCAGGGCAAATTCTTCTCCCCGACCCAAAGGGTATTATGCCAAAATGGCTACCTTTCAAATCAATTTTACTATTCAGGAACCTCTCAGGCACGAACTCATCTGGATTTTCCCAGCACTCAGGATCTCTTGCAACTGCCCACGCATTAACATAAACCATTGTTTTGGGTTGAATTTCGTAGCCGTCTAGAATGCCTTTTTTCATTGTTTCTCTTGGCGCAAGTAGTGGAACGGGAGGGTACAATCGGAAAGATTCCATGATCACTGCTTTTAGATAGGGAAGTTTGGGAAGATCGTCTTCATCTATTTTGCCCTTTTCGCCTACGGAACTTCTGATTTCGTCTTGCAATTTTTTCATGACGTTTGGGGCTTTAATGAGTGCGGTCATCGCCCAAGTTGTTGCTGATGAACTTGTTTCTGCTCCGGCTACAAATATGTTCTACAAAATTTTAAGGGTTTAGGGTTTAGTCGGCCGGGTAATTTGCCCAAACATACCTCAAAGGGGAAATTGAACATTTTTCTTATATATAAATATAGTTGGATTTTTCTATGAATAAAACATTACTCCCTTCCGTATGGAGATGCAGAAAGCATAGCTGATGAGTGTGAGGTTGTGTGGCCCACGTTGGGTTCACATACTTTTTGTGTGTAATTTTTTGTCAAAAAGGTGAATGAGACAGAAGGAGATACGCAGAAAGTATAATTACTCACTCCGTTCATAAAAGGTGTGATACATTTTATTGGCACGGGTTTTAAGAAATAGTTGTAAATGTTTTTTGAGTAGATAAAGGGTCCCACATTGTAAGGGATGGATAAAATATAAGGAGATAACGTTGATTTTGGATGTGAGATACAATGTAAGGGGAAGGGTATTTTGTGTAAATATAAGTGGGAACTTTAAGGGCCACAAAAACATCTACCAAACGTTTATTAAAACACGTGTCGTCCACCAGGTACTACACTCTCAGGAGGGGACAAATGGAAATATGTACATAATAATCATATCTTTGAGAAATTGAATTATCAAAGGTTACCATTAATAGGGCTTTGATGTTATCCCAAGTGAGATCAATGGCAAATTTGTCTTCTTTAAGCTTGATCAAAATATCAAGCACATCTTCCTCCTCTCCCTTCTTCTTCTCCTTCCTCGGACCGAGGTGCTCGTTGATGAGCTCCTCGTAGAACGAATCGAGATTCTCGAACGCTCGATCAATCTTCTTCATCGATCCAACGAGTTTATCCACCCAATGGAGCGCAGGAAAGTAATCGGACACAAAGAAAGCCAGCGTGATAGCCAGAAATTCTTCCAAAAGTTTCTCAAATCGCTTCATATCGGCGCCATGATCATCGTATCTCTTCCCGAAAGCAATTCTGCATATCAAATTGCTACTTAGAGCCGTCGCCATTTCTCGAAAATTCACAACCTAAATTTGAAAACAAAGATTAAATACTTAATGAAATAGTTTAGAACTTGTAGCATTTTCAGAACCAAAATCATCAATAACATATTCAATGCATAAAATTGCTAGCCATTTAATCTTTATTATGACATAGTAAGATTTTTATTTTGATCATGAGAAACCTCTTTCTGTAACACTCCTTACGTGCCAACGAATGTGTTACATTTCCTCAATTTTTAAAATATCTTTATCACTACTTTATACTGTTATTTCTCAAGTCTCCTTAAATCTCGTGCTCAAAAGAAATGTAACACATTCGCTGGGATGGAGGTAGTAATATTTTATGACCAATTAAAACATTGGGAAATCAATTTGAAATTTTAATAAACTCAAAAGCAAGAGAATATTGAAAAACAATACTTTTTTTTTTTCTTTTTCAAATGGATTTATTTACCTGATTAGATGTAGCAGATTTGGAGATCTTTGCGATCATATGTGAGATTTCTTCTTCGCGAATGGCACGAAACGATTGAACCTTTTTTGTGCTCAAGAGATGAATTGTTGTGACTTTTCTCATCTCTCTCCAATAATCATTGTATGGTGAGAAAACTATGTCTGAATTGTTGTATGTAAATTTCTGCATCCGAATCGATTTTGGTCTATTGCAAAATGCCAAATCTTGAGTTTGTAGCACTTCTTTTGCCAATTTTGCTGAGGAAACAACAATTAGAGGAATTGACCCTAATTTCATGTGAATGATGGGAGAGTTGTATTGCTTCGATAGCCGCGATAGGTAGAAGTGTAGGTCGCCGGCGGTGGCTAGTTGGTGGAGGTTTCCGATCAACGGGAGCCGCGGTGGGCCCGGTGGGAGAGGCGGTTTTGCCGGTTTTCGAGTTTCGAGGAGGAAGTAGATGAAGACTATGGGAAGAAATATGGATAATAGGAGTATCATTGTGGATTTTGAGCTAGAGATTTGAGAGTGTAGATATGGAAGAAATAGTGTATTTGAGGGGAAATAAATAGTTGCAATATACTAGTGCAGGGAGGGGATCAAATAGAAATCCTCCCCATAATGTTAACTAGGAATCAATCTAGGCCGTTGATCTTGATTAATGGATGGTTCAGATTGACTTTTCAAATTTGTTATGCTTTCCTACTCACAATATAATGCTTTCAGTGATGCTATGCTTTTTGCTTTATAAAGCAATGCGAGCTTTAATTGATTATGATGTTTTTAAACGTATAATATAATATTTTTATTAGTATTATTCTATGCTTTTAAACCATGGTTTTTAGGTTCCTAAAATGAGAATGGTTTTTACCCGATCCCCACCCTCCTAGTGTATTTACAAAAAAAAAAAATACTAATAACATTCCACTTATTTAATAGGGTGTAGGTTAAAATAATTATTTAGGTTTATTAATTTGGTTATAATTAATTGAACCTAGCTAGTTAAGAAGCTGAGGTGGAACAAGTGTATTTGATGGCTAAGGATTGGGCAACTATCGGTTGTCGAAATCCAAAATGGTCGTAGCCTTCGACGGGGCTCGAAATTGCTATCATAAGATGTTTTGGCCTCTTAATTTTTAGTTGAATCTTATATTTATTTTGATTTAGAATTTTGATTCGTTCTCGAAGTATAATTTATTTGAGGCGTGTATCGAAAAAAATTGATTGAATACACAAATTTTCACTATGTTCTGATTTTTCACATGATGAATGATTCCGGCGGAATAATACTGAATCCACATGACTTAATGCTATGCGTCCACCTCATCATTGATCTGTCGGAATTGTTTGTTCGCGTGAAAAATCAGAACACGATCAAAGCTCGTATATTTAGAGGTACACTTTCTAGTTCACGTACAAAATCATAATTTTGTAAATGTTCATTTATTTAGGCGCAATTACACCTATAAATTTGTTTTCTGAGACATAAATTCATCTTTTTATTAAGTTCTCAATGAATTTCTGTTTTCGTTAGAAGCCTATAATCCTTTTACATGAGCATTTCACCAAACAGTACTTATGCCCCAAAGCTCTGAAAAATCCTTTTCTAGAAAGGTAAATTTATTATGTTAAAGGTAGACTTATGTGAAAATTATTCGTCCAGATCATGTATTTGAATTTCCATTTAATTAACAAATTACTAATCAGATGCAAGATTTTGATCATGATTGGCTACCTATAGGTTAGATCTACAGTTTACTTATTATATTTCACAAAAGATATGTCTATGTTTACAAGTTAGATAATTTATTGTGTATACACTTTTTCTACTTTACGTTGCAAGATTACACATTTGTTAATTAATTAAACATGTTTCATGTGTTCTCTCCATAAACAAATCATAGAATAGAGGAACTTGTTTCACCATACTTAATAAATTGACAAGTTTATTGTTATTTTCGCCATAATTGTTAGAAGAAATTTTATAAATTAAATATATTGTTTTTTGCTACCTATTTTATACTTCATTTTTGAATGTATTGTTTTTTGCTACCTAAATATATTGTTTTTTGCTACCTATTGAATATATATTTAATTTTCTTTGAATTTGTGTTGGTACAAGAAAGTCTAAAATTGGAATTTTATAAAACAATATCATGTGCAATATTGACACATATATTTTTCTGAAAATTTTAAGTTTAGTAGCTATTACTATTATTTACTAATTTTCATGTCAATTTTTTTTCATTAGGCGTTGTGAATTAATCAAAACACATTATGCAAGCACAACACCTAATATTCAAATTTAAAAAGTAAAGTAATAAAATTTGACAACCGAGTACTGAGAAAAATTTCGATTTCATGGATGGGGATATATATTTATTTTTTTGCTATAACCTTTATATTTTGTCTTCTAATGTGTGTTATATCTCCAATTCCATTTGAATCAAGAGATAGATAAATAGACTTTTGAATTCTTTAGTCAGATTCAATTATTGAGACTTTCGAAAGAATTAACAACTAAAAGGGCACTTTCTTATTTTTAAACCCTTTATTCCTATTTTTAATCAATGGGTTTGTTATTGGAAGAGCTGGGTATGCTCAAGAGAAAACCCACCATTCTTTTAACTTTATGTTTTTTTTTTTAACTATTTTTCATCTTTTAATATTAACACTCTTATATTTTAAGAAAACCGATATTATCTATATCCGAACTATATTTTCTACTAGTATTTATGGATGATCGATATGTGCAAAACTAAGGGTTTAGAAATATTGCGAATTATGACGTATCAATTGATGGCATCCTACCATTTCATTGAGACATGTGTTTAATTGCTATATTACCTATTTGTTGCTATTAAATTTTAACAACGCTCTTTTCCTTTGGTCTATTTGTAGCTAAGCATTGCTAGTTTATAGGAGTATTTAATAATTTGCGTGTGTATGTTGGCTTAGTGGTACAAAGTTAATGCTTTTGGCCACTGTTCAAGTCTTCCGTGACTTGTTCTTTAAATTTCTGCATTAAATTTATAAAAAGAATAATTCGCACACGCAACACTTTGTACAAACGGCCTAAAATTTGGAAAATGAAAAAGTGTAGAATAGTGCATTAAAAGTGTTGAAAATATAAAAAAAGAGTGAAGAAATTTTTTTAGAAAAAGGAAACAAAATATTTATCCATTTTTACCTTAATTACCTTTCTTACATTTAGTGCACACTACCTGTTCGACATAAATCCAAAGTAATTGAGCAGAATCTGTAGTGCACACTACCTGTTCGACATGAAATTGGATCATAATTAAATTATACAAACCATAAAAAATGGTAAAAGAGTTTTTGTAGCCAGTTTTGATCTATTTAATTTGGATGAATAAATCCTATCTTCTCTATAGCAAATTGAATATTTGTACAAGTAACTCTCTATATATGTAGATATATAGATGTGGGTTACAACCTTATATAAGAAATGAAAATCAATTCACATCCTAGCTAAAGACAAATGAACATTGTGCATTTAATATATACGACGCTTAAGTTGGTGATATGTACTTGGTTTCATTTATTGCCTACAAACTACATGTTTTAACAAATTTATTTTATATGGTTCGCTATATATGTAATATTAGATATATCCACATGGCATTGAATATATTGACTAATATTTATATAAAATTATAATTAGTGTAATTCTACCAAAAATTATTAAAAAATAATCAAGGGCCTCAATGAAATGCCTAGCAAACAATTAGGCCAAATCTCATAGGTTCAAATTCCACCAAAGCTTTAATAGGAATGACTTTACACCTAATCTTTTATGTAAGCATGATTAGGTTAAATATGATTTTTTTTTTTTTTTAAATCTCGATTTAATATATTAAGGAATGAAACATAAAACATTAGGATTCAACATAATTGTTTGGTTTATTTAATCTCAATCATTCTACATTTTCGCAAATTAACTTAATCATTTACAAAATTGTAATAATGTCCCAACTTTTGATACGTGATAAATTTGTTTCCTAAAAATTTTCTATAAACTAGGAACTGTGATTCATATATTTATCCGTACATAAGCTTCAAAAGCCATACATTAGTTTCGACGTAGGATAGATGTCTAATTCCCAACTCCGAATTTAATAACAAAAAAAAAATTAGGAGGAACAAATTTACTAACAACCCTAAATATTGGGACATAATTGCAACATTTAAAAATTGGAACTAATTTACTTTGCAATTAATCCTATTTATTTTTTCCAACAAAAAAAAAAAATCACTTGTATAAATACATCTCTTTTACAACATGCCTATCTATATACTCACAATCTCAAGATTAATTACTCCCAAAATCAAAACCCTTAAAATCCCCAAAATGATTCTTCTACTATCAATCTTTCTTCCAATAGTTCTAATCTACCTTCTCCACAAAACTCAAGCAACATTCAAACCATCTCTCCCGCCGGGGCCTCCGCCTCTCCCGTTGATCGGAAACCTCCACCAATTAGCCATCGCCTCCTCGGGCGACCTACACATCTACCTATGGCGGCTGTCGAAGAAATTCACATCTCCCATCATTCACATGAAATTAGGTTATTCAATCCCTCTAATCATTGTTTCCTCAGCCAAATTGGCCAAAGAAGTGCTCAAAACTCAAGATTTGGCCTTTTGCAGCCGCCCAAAATCATTAGCTCAACAGAAATTCTCATACAACAACACAGACATAATCTTCTCACCCTACAATGACTATTGGAGAGAGGTGAGAAAAATCACATCCATTCATCTCTTCAACTCCAAAAAAGTCCAATCCTTTCGCCCCGTTCGCGAAGAGGAAATCTCTCTTATGATCACCAAGATTTCCAAAATTGCCACATCCAATCAAGTTGTGGATTTGAGTGATTGGGCTATGGAACTCGGCAGCAACTTGATTTGCAGAATCGCCTTCGGAAGGAAATCCGATGAAGATGGATCCGAGTTGAGAAGGCTCGATAAAATCGTGCAAGAAGGGCAGGCGATGGCCCTTTCTTTCTTCGTGTCGGATTACTTCCCCGCGTTTGGTTGGGTGGATAAGCTAACTGGGAGGATAGACGCGGTCGATGAACACAAGAAGACAATGGATTTGTTCTACCAAGAACTCGTCGATGAGCATCTCGATCCCAATAGGGTTAGAGAGTTTGATGACATTCTTGATATACTCATCCAGCTTAAAGAAGAGAGCAAGTCTTCTTCCATTAGTCTCACATGGGATAATGTTAAGGCCTTGTTGATGGTACGTTTTGATTATTATTTTGGGAAAAATATCATTTTAAAACCCTGAACTATACCCACTTTATTAAAATTTCCCGAACTTTAACAAGTGGGAGCATTTTTTTTAAGCCCCAAACTATCAGGTTCTTATAAAAAATTCTCTCCTGGGTAATTTTTCGGCTTAGGAATCCTTGAACAGTTAAGAAAAACGAGGGTTTTGATCACGTGTATATTTGGTTTCTCAGTGGGTTGGAAGATGAACGGGATATCACTGAGGAAAATCATTTGTCCAACTTGTATTCTTGGATTCATTAAAAAATATTTATAGAAGTTTAGGATATTTTCGATGAAAAGTTGATAATTTTAGATTAAAAAAATTATTGTTTAAAGTTCAGAACATTGATAAAGTGGGTATAGTTCACGGCTTAAAATAATATTCACTCTTACTCCTATTATTATTTGGTTAATTGCGTGAAAATACACGAACTCTACATTTATTTTGGAATAGCATACAAACTTTATTATCAGCAAAAAAAAAATTACACTTAAAGACTTATTTGATTTTGCACAAAGCTAACCTGGCTGCCAGAACAAATTAATTTCCTGCCTTGTCTCACGCAAACACATCCTTATAGTAAAACTACGTCGTTTCATAAGTTGTGTTATATATCTTTTTAACCTTAAATATTAAATAGGTAGCTTGAGAAAAAAAAAATGAGTTAACAATTTGTAATATTTGCAGAACATATTTGTGGCTGGAACAGATACAAGTTCCTCTGCAATTATTTGGACCATGACAGCTCTAATCAAAGCACCCAATGTGATGAAAAAATTGCGAGACGAAATCAGAAGTTTGATAGGAGAAAAGGGCAAAGTAGATGAAGATGATTTGCCCAAACTTCCATATCTAAAAGCAGTAGTAAATGAGAGTTTGAGATTGTATCCTCCGGTTCCGTTGCTCATACCAAGGGAAACAACTGGGAAATGTGTTCTAGAAGGCTACGAAATCGAGCCCAAAACAGTGGTTTATGTTAACGCGTATGCTGTGGGGAGAGATCCAGAGTGCTGGGAAAATCCAGATGAGTTCGTGCCAGAGAGGTTGTTGAACAGTAACATTGACGTGAAAGGGCAAGATTTTGGGCTTGTTCCATTTGGGTCGGGGAGAAGAATGTGCCCTGGGATTTCTATGGGAATTGTGAATGTGGAGCTTACGGTTGCAAATTTGCTCTACAATTTCGACTGGGAATTGCCTCCGGGAATTCGAGCAGAAGATATTGATATGGATCCTTCTCCCGGGCTTGTAGTGCAGAAGAAAAATGCACTAATGGTTATACCTAAGAAATATGGTGTTTAGCCTGTTTTTAGAATTCCTATATGTTATGTTACAAGTAATTTACTAGTTTTACAAGATTTTTTTTTTTAATATTATGTTCTAGGGTTTACTAAGCTAGGAGTAATAACAATGTGGTTGTAGATGAGTTGTGAGATAGTATAATGTAATTTTGAATATTTTTATCTACCTCTTCTTGTTCATTGTTATATTGTTTGATGATTATGCATAGAGTATGTTGTATTAATTGTTGAAAATATATTGTTAGATTATCTTATGCATAAAAAGCACACTTTTCATTTGGAAAATTAATTTCGATAATCCATCAATTGACTAAAATATAAATATATGCAGTATCATTTTAAAAAATAAAGTAAGAACAAGTTTTAGCTATAGGGATGCCAAAATCTACGGTAAAATTCATCGCTTTATGAATAAGTTTGTCCGCTTTAATTCAAATTTCATGAGAGATGATAAATTTGTTTTAATAAAATCGAATGAAAATAAAAGCCCGGAAAAGTTTTAAAACAATAAATGGTTAGATTAATACATACCCATTAAATCTTTAAAAAAAATGAATACCTAAGCTGGGAGTAATAACAATGTCGTGGCTGTAGACGAGTGTCAGAAATAATGTAATTTTAAATATTTTATCTTCCTCTTCTTGTTTATATTAATAGTAGATGTGTTATTTTTGATGATTTTATGGACCATACTACAACCATATTTTATCGACCATACTACAACCATGCTTATCCTTTAAAATATGAACTATTACAAAATAATGAATTCATATTAATTGAATTTTCACCCACTATAGGACTCTAACTCGGACCACAAACTCGCCGCACCTATTATATAGGTGGAGCAGGATTTTTATTTGATCCATATATATATATTATTTTTATTCACGGGTACAATATTCTAAATTTCATTTTTTTTTCTTTTGCATAAATTAGTCTACTATTTGCTATTTATATATATATAAAAAGTCTACCATTTGCTAGAATATGATAAACACGTGCGTAGTGTGTGTTTAATACAATTATTCGTAGTCAACTAATTAATTAATGTTTGGTGATATATATTGGCTTCGTTTATTGCCTGTATATGATATTAACTTGTTTCAACATGTATATGTCACAATCACATTCCACTACTAAATTTATTATTTTAATAATATTTATTATGAAATTTGAAATAAATATTACAAAATAGTAAATTCTAGGAAAAATTGTATTTAAAATTGATAAATCACACATAAAAATATTTGTATCTTAAATATTGGTTAAATTATATGTATCCATTTGATTGTATAAATATAAACTAAACAAAGAATGAGAAATACTGAATATAAAATCCTGGCTCCGCTACTGCATAAGATATGTAAGCCCCACTTAAAAAACGAGATATATTAGATACATAACTACTTATTAAGTATTAACCACAAAAATATTGATAATATTCACTCTATCATTAGACCATATCCTGAATAATATTATTTATTTTCTTTTCTTTTGGTTGTATTTAGCTTTCTTTTACAAATAATTTGTTAATTATAATGTGCTAGAATTACTCCAAATCATATTGTTTTTTATTTTATTGTTTTTGCCTATATATGGTAGATAAAAATATTATAGAATGATAGAAATTGAATTTGATGCTACAGTGAGTTATTAATTTCGTGTAGGCAATAAAGGCCAACTATACTCATCAAACCTAAATTGATCATTTGTCCTATTCTGTTTAATATCGGAACAAAAATGACAGCGGAATTCAATGTTTAAATTGGGAAAATTTTCATTTAGAAATCTTAATATTACTTTGAAAGGTTAGAAATTTAATACAAAAATAGAGTCTTACTGGCCTATTACTCATGACCAAAAATTAAAACCAAATTCAATGGATCCTAACAAAATATAAAAAACAAATAAATAAAATAGAACCATGCCCGACTTATAGACTACTTAAATATTGAGCTTAGTTAAATACCACTTTAATTGGTCATTTGCTCATTGGGTTGGCCCAAAGCCATAGATTTTCAGGCCACTCTTATGGCAACCATTTTAAAATAAAAGCCCTATTGGGCTTGGGCCCACTTCCTGATTGACTTTTATTTTGGCCCAACTTAAATATAAATTGAAGCCCTTTTCATTAATTAAATGGGACATTATAGGTTAATTGAGGTTTCACATAACTATAACTTAATTATTACATTCCTCATTCTCACTTGTTTGAAACAAACATGAAATTGAAACCCTAAACACAAAATTTCTTAGGTATAATCATGAGTGGATTTTTCTTGAGCACTGCAAGCCCTGGTGAAGGATCTGTATCCACATCTTCTGCTCGAATCCCCGGAGGCAATTCCCAATCAAAACTATAGAGCAAATTTGCAATGGTAAGCTCCACATTGGCAACTCCCACAGAAATCCCAGGGCACATTCTTCGCCCCAATCCAAATGGAATAAGGCCGAAATCTCGCCCCTTCACATCAATATTACTATTCAAGAATCTTTCAGGCACGAACTCATCTGGATTTTCCCAGTACTCGGGATCTCTCCCTACAGCATATGCATTAACATAAACCACTGTTTTTGGGGCCGATTTCGTAGCCTTCTAGAACACATTTCTCCATTGTTTCCCTTGGTCTAAGCAGTGGGCCCGGTGGGTACAATCTAAAACTCTCATATACTACTGCTTTTAGATATGGGAGTTTGGGCAGATCATCTTCGTCTACTTTGCCCTTTTCACCTATGATATTTCTGATTTGTGCTTGCAATTTTTTCATGACATTAGGGTTTTTGATCAATGCAGTCATTGTCCAAACAATTGCTGATGAACTTGTATCTGATCCAGCTACAATAATGTTCTGCAAAGAAAGAAAAAAGGAGCATGTTTTTGTGATAGAAGGACTGTATATATGTAACTAAGAGGAAAATAATACTACTATAGTAAGTATTTATGACCCAAACTTTCTTTCAATTTTTAGTTTATTTTCTTGAATTTTTTTGACACCTTTGCATATACTAACAGAGGTGGTAAAAGGGGCGGGTCGGCCCGGCCTGGCCAAAATACTCTCGTGACATAAATATCGAAGCCCACCCCAACCCTTATGGACCATTGGGCTATCGGGAAAATTATACTACAAATATTAATTAACCTTTGGAAAGCGGCAGACTTTTTAGCCCCAAAGCCCGACCGGCCCAATGGGTTGTCTGGGTGGGCTTTTAGGCCCATTTTTTTATGCCCTATATTTCTTCAACCTATCCTTAAACCTAGAAAGGGGAAAATTGAACATAGAAAATTAAGGGCATAATAAAAAAACATACCATCAACAAGGCTTTAACATTATCCCATGTGAGATCAATGGAAGAAGACATGTTCTCTTCTTTAAGCTGGATGAGTATATCGAGAAAGTCATCGATCGATTTAACCCTATTGTGATCGAGGTGGTCGTCGATGAGCTCAAGGTAAAAAGTCTCCAACTTCTTGAATACATCATCCAAAGCGTCTATCTTCCCGGTCAGCTTATCCACCCAACCAAACCCCGGAAAGTAATCCGACACGAAGAAAGACACGGCCATTGCCTGCCCTTCTTCTAGAAGCTTCTTGAACCTTCTCATCTCGGGTCCCATTTCATGGTATTCCCTACCAAATGCCATTCTACATATCAAATTGGTGCCAAGAGCTACAATCACATCACTCAAGTTCACAACTTGATTGGATGCAGCAAGCTCTGAGATCTGTGTGATCGTACAAGAGACCTCCTCTTCGCGAATGGGGCGAAAAGATTGAATTTTCTTGGAGCTAAAGAGATCAAGGGATGTGAATTTTCTCATCTCTCTCCAATAGTCATTGTAGGGTGAGAAGACTATGGCCCCGAGACGACCTACTGGGAAGGAGATATGGCCAAAACAGTGTTCCGGTAGAGACCGAACGGAGCGACGCCGGCGTTTCGGCCATATCTCATTGGTTCGAGGTCGCCCCGCAGCGGTCAGCACATCGTTGG
>JAYJMF010108477.1:0-18112 GCA_036873715.1 Salvia sclarea
CAAACGGTATACAGTATTGGGCTTTAGTATTCGTGTTGGGCTGAGCCCGTCTGATGTATTCTCTTAGTACTATATATGGTCTTAGAGATCTGTAATCTGTAATCCGAAAACCCTAGCCTCCATAGTGAAATCTGCTCTCCTCTCTGCCCGTGGACGTAGCCAATTGGTGAACCACGTAAATCTGTGTCTTCTTTATATTTTTGTTTTCTATTTGTATGCTCTTTAATCCTATTCCGTCACAACAGAAGGTATACACAATGAATGTAAACTCAATTCTGAGAAGAGTTTACACTTTTAGTTAATCTTAAACATCTTATGAAAACCTTAATCATCAGTGATCTGACTTGTACTATTTTTTATATTCCTATATTAATATGTTGGATACAAATATAGAGAGCTCGTTGTGGCTCTATTATTGCTTATAATAAAAATAATATACCAAGTACCAAAATTCGGAGAGTAGTAGTGATAAATATGATATAGAACACTTAATAATGGGATTTTGAATGAATATGTATTTAGGATTTAGTGAAGCAATAGTTTCAAACATGATACTGTTAGTTAGTATAGGGAGGGGATCAAATAAAAACTCTTCTTATATTATTTACTAAAAATCGATCCAATTCGTTAATCTTAATTAATGAATAGTTAATATTTATTTTTCAAATAAGATGTGCTTAATTTCTCACACATAAAAAATAATGTTATCTCAATAATATATTTGCATATATTTTAACTCATCATTTTTTTTTATTATTACATGTATGTTGTTTCTATTTGCTAGAATCTAAAAATCAACATAGTTGTAATTAATCAATTAATAAATCATGTCAAAAAAGGTCAATTTTCTAATTAATAATGTATATTCTACCTACCATTCGATGAACGCTATAACAAAATCAAATGAATTAAAACACGTTATATATACGAGACATAGTGATAAATAGTTTAAGAAATGTCACTCAATATACAAATTATTGAGTTTTTCCATAATAGAAAAAGGGGAAGATACAAGACGCAATGCAAAATAAAAGGGTAAATGTCTTTGTCATTTAATTATTACTTTGCTGACGAATGTAAGGGCAGGCAGCTACTCTTTCCCAACCCATAAAAACAAATGGAATTTGGCCCCCTCTTTTTATTTTTATTTCATTTTTAAACTATATATAGATAGCTAGGGTTTGGTGGAATTAGCCAATTAGGGGTATCCAAAGTTTCATAAATTAAACTTAATTTACAAATGAAAACGAGTCGAGTAGGAAAACTGATCCTAGATTTAAAGTTTATGGAATGCTTAGCACTAAATTTGCTTACATTTTGAAATCTTTTATTACTGATTGTTTTCTATTTTTACCAAAGATATATTATTTGTGATAATTTATTAAACATTTTTACAAATAAAAGTTATATAACCGAGTCGAGTCACATATCAGAGTAATTCGAAATCAATTTAACTTGGATACATTTTCTTGTATTAAAGTGATGTGATATCAATATTTTAAAGAAAACAACTAGAGACATTATATCTTCAGAAGTGATGCACGATCTATCATGTACATTTTAATTATATTTCATTAGCAATTCACAATTATTGGACAAGTAGTACATGAGGAGCTTCACCTTGAAACCCTAAACAATTAGGCCATCAAGAGTAATAGGAAGCTATGTGTATTTTTCTTTCTTTATTACGTCTCGATAGTGATCACTGATCAATACACTGATGAGGATACATCACCTTTTAAAAGCTTGTGTACTATTAATGTCGGCCATCGGTCCATTAGTTTGTGCACATAATTGTAAAATACTATTTTAGAATCAAAGAATTTTCAGAAACTACAATGAAAAGCTACGATACTCAATGATTGTATTTTCATCAATAATTCAATAACGACTACATGCCAATAAACTATATATAATTACTATTTTGTAGCGTAATATATAAATTTATCATCTTTGGACATTTTCAAATAAATAAGCCCAAATCGTAGTACTTTATGAAACAAAAGAGCCCCAATCCCTCCATCCACAAATAAAAAAAATAATAAAAAGCCCATATTTATATTGTAATTAAATAGATCTATTTTATTAGGCTATAATTGTGAAAAACTCCTCTACGAAAGAGAAAGCCCATTAAAAAGCCCGGCCCATATTCACATAAGCCATTTGAAATTTTGGCTTTTGAGATTTGCAAAAAGAGAATAATGACATAATTTGGGAAATTAGCATTTATTGCATTTAAATATTGAATATAAATTCCACCACCTTTTCAACGGCCATGCAGAAATCCTCCTCACAAAATCACCTTTGCAAATTGCTCCACTTTGGATTTAGCTTAGCTGGGAATTCAATTCACTTCGCCTCCTTCTTCTCGTGCTCTAACCCTAAACCCTAATTCCCTCTCATTTCTATTTATTTGAGCTGCATTTGCTTTTAATTTCATCGAATTCGACTGCGCTCTTCTTCCTGGAGCTGCATTTCCCCTAAACCCTAATTTCCCCTCATTTCTCTTTATTTGAGCTGCGTTTGCTTTTAATTTCATCAGATTCGACTGTGCTCTTCTTTCTGCAGATCTTTTTAGAGCATTTAAACTTCAATTTTTTGGGTGTGAGAAATGGCGAACCGTCCAGGATTCTTCAAGTTCTACATTCCTTCGCTCGGCGAAGAGAATCAGGTAGTCTTCTCTCGATTAGATCTGTTTTTACTTGATTAGAAATGAAAAATTCATTTTGGTGCTATTAGATGAGGTTTTTGTTAGATTCATTTCTATCAATTTTTATTAGACGAGGTTAGGAATTTATGTGAGTGAAATGTTATTGAAGCGAAAAATCATTGAGATCTGTGGAAATGACTTGTTTCTATGTTTTATGTGGCATTTCTAAGTGATAGAGTTAGTGGGAATGCTTCCTTTGTGCTCGATAAAATCGCTCTTTGATGGCTACTTGATTTATCTTGCGTCTCGATCTCTGGTTTGAATGGAAGGCAGCTTGTTCGACCCGAAAAATATATCAGCAGCTAGGGAGAGATCCAAAAATATAGCATGAAATGATTTTTCAAGTAAAATATAGATTTGAAGGTTAAAAAACAAACAAATTAGTTGGGGGTGCTTGAGCCCACCCCAGCTCCTTGCTCTGCCGGTTTGAGTAGCTGCAGGTGTGAAATGGCTGTCATTGTAGATCTGTTCACTAACTTTCAGTTCATTTGCAGCTCCACGTTCCGATCTAAACTTCTAAGATGCATGACATGCATCTTTCCCTATAATTAAGGAGCAGTAAACTTCTTATTTTCCCACGCCACGTGGGAGGCGGGCCGTACTTTTACAAATCGCTAACTGCTTTCTCTTACGTGTCAACATATCTCGTATGCCTCGTTGGCAAATTGTGATATTGCAACTTGGATTTCCAAATTTATCCTACTTGTTTGAAGGGCTTTATAGATATATTGCTATAGTTAGACATTATAAATTTTGATCTGCTGTTACAATATGCAATAGGGTTTAAGCCGCATTCAATGAGAAGTCAAATTTTGTTATGGTAACTACCCTTAAACTCCAATGCATATCGTAAGTTCGTAACGTTGAGCATGGTTTAAAAAAACTTTTTTGAGGAGCCTTGTTGTGGGCTGTCCTAACCGAAACAGAGGGGCCGCCTCGACCTGCCCAGATGGGGTGGCCGCCTCTGCTCGCTGAGGCGGACCAACGCGCACGCCTCAGTTATGACCTAGGTTTTCAGTTTTTTAGGTAATTTTGGGATAAAATTGGTTTGAGCTATTAATTAAAAGCACCAATGTCACTTTGACTTTTAAATTTAGCCCGAATTAAACACAATATTTAGAAACTAAAAGAAAGAAGTCAAGAAACTAAAATTATGTCAGCCCTAAATCTCTCGATCTCGCTCTCTCCTTTATATCTGGCTTAACTTTTATGTGTATTTATGATTTACGCCTCGTGAGGCGTTGGGATAAGGCCTCGGGGTTTAAATCTGTAATAAAACCTTGGCATTGAGTAGTTATTTCTTTATGAAAACTATATTAAATACCTAAGAGATGTTTCACAGCCAAACATAATATAGAAATGGAAATAGTTTACTTTATCAATGCAAAAATTCCTTTCTATATGAGTTCTGGTATATCAAGTATTTCTATGGAATAATATTAAGCAATGTGGCTGGTGTTTTTTGTCCTTACAGAAAATCCCTTTAAGATTTGTTCAATCTGTTCAAGCAACTTGGCCGATGAATTTGGCTCTTCGAGACCGTTATAACAATATATGGAATGTGAAAGTGGAAATGGTAGGTGGTAATTGGTACTTCAGAGAAGGTTGGACAAAATTCGTTGATGATAATAAGATTAAAGGAGGGGAGATGTTAGTATACGAATATTTCTCTCAAGGTTTGCTCGACTTCAAAGTTCATGGCCGGAACGCTTGCTTAACAGAAGGCGTTGGAGGTCGGAAAACTGAGAATAGTGAAGAGAGGATTACAAAGAGAGAATCGGATGATGATGTTATCGGTAAAGTTTTCGTACTTGGTTTAGTTTCTTTAGAATTGCTGTCTATCCATCAATCTGAATCTTCTATCTGAATAAGATGATACTGACGATCACAATTTCTCAACTGCAGAAGAGAATCGACAGGATGCTCATATTAAAGAGGAGCAAGCGACGGATGATGGTAAAGTTTATTTCTTTTATCTCTTGAGTTTTAATTGGTTTGGTACTCTTAATTGCATACCTTTTTTTTTGGTCTTTCCATCAACATAAGCCGGATGATTGTATTAATTACAGATTCAGATGACGATCGTTCTGTTCCTGCAACTGAAGAAAAGGAGAATCTAAGTGTTCCTGCAACTGAAGCAGAGGAAATGAAAGATGGTAAAGTTTTATATTCTATTTTGAGTTAATTGCACAAAAAATAACAGAATTTGCACCAAGGTGCAAATTGTGGAACGACTTCTGACCACATGGATTATGTAAAGTTATATATATATATATATATATATATATTCTATTTTGAGTTATTTGCACAAAAAATCACATAATTTGCACCAAAGTGCAAATTACGGAATGAGGTAAAGTTTTCGTACTTGGTTTAGTTTCTTTAGATTTCTGTCTATCCATCAATCTGAATCTTTTTATTTGAATACCGACGGTTACTATTCCTCAACTGAAGAAGAGAATCGACAGGATGCTCATATTAAAGAGGAGCAAGCGACAGATGATGGTAAAGTTTATTTCTTTTACCTCTTGAGTTTTAATTGGTTTGTTACTCTTAATTGCATACCTTTTCTTTCGGTCTTTCCATCAACATAAGCCGGATGATTGTCTCAATTACAGATTCAGTTAACGATCGTTCTGTTCCTGCAACTGAACAAGAGGAGAATCGAAGTGTTCCAGCAACTGAAGCAGAGGAAACGACAGAAGGTAAAGTTTTATATTCTATTTTGAGTTAATTGCACAAAAAAATCACAGAATTTGCACCAAAGTGCAAATTACGGAATGACTTCTGACCACATGGATTATGTAAAGTTATATATATTCTCTTTCGAGTTAATTGCACAAAAAATCACAGAATTTGCACCAAAGTGCAAATTACGGAATGAATTTTGAACACGTGGATTATGAAACAACATTTGCACCAAATTGCGCGTGAATTGCGCTAACTTCCAACATTTTAACTATTTGAGCACATGTATAGCATGTCAGAATACGTGCTCACATGGAAAACTAAGTCGGGCACATGAAACCCCTCCATAAAACATGTCAGAATACGTGCTCACATGGAAAATAAGTCGGGCACATGAAACCCTTCCATAAAAACTGAGCATGTTTAATTTGCACCAAAATCAAATGTGGTGTTAGATTTGTAAATTTTAAGAGCCGTATTGAGTTTGCAGCTTGGTGTTAATATTGTGGTTTTTGGTGCATTATACCCTTTTATTATCTTAGGATTTCATAGTATGTTCCTCTTATTCACTGTACCATTCTTTGGTCGACCTGTCTGTCTGAACCTACTATCTAATGAGTTGTAGATGACACTAATGACGTCGATTATGTTCCTACAACTAAAGAAACAAATCAACGGGATGCTTGCCGTGTAGAGAAGGAAGAAACAAGTGGTAAACTGATATAATTTATTTCTTCAAATTTTCTAAAGATTACTCTTATGTATTTCCCATTTCTTTTTGGTATGTCAATTATATACGAACATATTGTTTGAGTTGATCTGAACATGTATATGTAGTTTCCCAATCTGTGCAAGCAACTCCGCAAGAGGTTCCAAGAGACGATAATTCTCAAAGGGAGCCAGTGAGGGACGGTAAGTTCCATTCATCAATTTGTTCCAACTTTGTATCTCATTGCTTTTCACGGTCTAACCATCTATGTGATCCTTCTGCCTGTTGAGATATGGAAGCATCTGACCATGCTTGCACCGATTCAAATGTCTTGGGCCGGTTTTGTTAGTTTAGGCAGTATTGTAATTAATGCTATATTCTCTTATAAATTGCTAAATTGTTCCCTGTAACTGTATCCAAAAATTATAGTGCAAAAATCTTTGGCTTGCCAGCACCATAGATTTAGTCTCATAGGGACGAATTGGATAACCAATTCTTGTATGTTTTTCTTGTTTTTTCGTAATTGTTTTGTGCTTTAATTCTCAACACTGCTCGGCTCAGGTATGCCTGGTTCTACTAGACGAGGTACTAGGAGAGACTTCGACTGGTTTGGTGACGAGATTTTCAAAGCCGGACTCCTTCCCCTTCCCCAGAATCCTTATTTCGTGACCAAGATACGAGCAGACCGACCTGGTCAACTAGTAAGCATATACGACTCATCCTAGCACATATCTTTAGCATTTTGATGGAAACTGCAATTTTTCGACTAACATGTTACTACTGCAATGGTAGTATTTACCGATGGAAGTGCTGAAGGCCTACAGACCTAATCTCCCCGAGAGAGTAACGCTCTTCGACCCGCACGGGAGGCAGTACCTAGCCAAGCTCAAAATATGGCGTGACGGGAGGACGTTCTACCTCGGAGGCTGGAAAGGCCTCTGCAAAGCGAACTTGGTGGGCGTAGAAGACGCGTGCATCTGCGAGTTCGTGGGCGACGGCGACGATATGAGCATCAGGGTGAGCTTCTACCCCCCAAGATAGGAGCAATGGTGAAATGGAGGAGTGGGTGGATTTGTAGAGAGGGTTTTTACCCTTGTAAAATTTTGGATGCATTGTTTAACATTTTGAATTTATTCAGTTATTGTTGGGTTATTTGAGGAACCATTATTTATATGTGATTTTGGGAAGTATAATTTGCATTTTTTCAGCTGAACTTCACATTAACATAGTGTGGTTTCTTTTTTTGAAAGAAACATAGTGTTTGTTGGTTTCTTCTTCACTTATTATGGAGCAATTTTAGCGCCAAAAGTTATTTCAAGTCGAGTTGTTTACACTTGGCACTGAAGTATCAAAAAAGAAGAAAAAACGTTCTTTGAAATAGTTATTTATAATTTTGATTATAAATATAAAATGTGTACATTGGACAACAGACTTGTGGAAATAATAAATAATACTCGTACAATAAAAGAAAATTATATTAAATTTTGTCAAATGATAATTTAAAAAATTATTATAATTAACATTGTTAATGAAATACTGGTTTTTATATTAATGATAATTAATCCAAAAATACATGATATCATGAATGTAAATGATTAACGAAAATTTATATATATGTATAGTGATGTATTAAATTTAGTGCAACAATTTTTACTTGTGTGAAAATGATGCAAAACTAATGCAAATCTAAAACGAATTAGTGCAAAAATAGTTAGCGTGAAAATGATGCAAAATTAATGCAAAACTAGTGTAAAACCAAAACGATTTAGTGCAAAACTAAAAAATGAATTAGCGTGAAAATGATACAAAACTAGAACGAATTAGTGCAAAAATAGTGCAAAACTAAAACAAACTAGTGCAAAAATAATGCAAAACTAAAATGAATTAGTACAAAAACTAAAATGAATTAGCGTAAAAATGATGCAGAACTAGTGCAAAACTAAAACGAATTAGTGCAAAATAGTGCAAAACTAAAACGAATTAGTGCAAAACTAAAATGAATTAGCGTGAAAATGATGCAAAACTAGTGCAAAACTAGAACGAATTAGTGCAGGAACTAAAACAAATTAGTGCAAAAATAGTGCAAAACTGAAACTAATTAGCATGAAAATGATGCAAAACTAGTACAAAACTAAAACAAATTAGTGTAAAAATAGTGCAAAACTAAAACTAATTAACATAAAAATGATGCAAAAATAGTGCAAAACTGAAACTAATTAGTGCAAAAATAGTGCAAAACTAAACGAATTAGTGCAAAAAATAAAATGAATTAGCGTGATAATGATGCAAACTAGTGCAAAACTAAAACAAATTAGTGCAAAAATTGTGCTAAATAATAAATTTAGCTATTTAATGTCTGGATTAACAACTTTTGATGTGTAAGAACTCAACATACCTCTAAACATGAACCCATAATCTAGTCTCCCACAATGCTACATCAGCTTTTGGAAATTCAACTAATTTTTCTCTGGCATTTCCATATTTATATATATGTTTCCCAATTAATTCTATTTGTATTATCATTCCTATATTATTTAAATATTTCGGATTGTATATATTAGACAATTGAGTTTATATATTTTAATTATCTATATAATAAAATAAATGGTTTTATAATGATTAAAACTACATTAATAAAATTAGAAATACATTACTAAAATTAAATTACATTGCTAAAATTCCAAATGTACATGTCAAAATCACAAATGCACATATTTAGCTATTAATAAACAAAAGATAAAAAATGTAAAAGAATCATATAAATAGAAAAACGAGAAGAAAGAGATAAAAGAGAAAAGAAAAAAATGAAAAAAAGAAGAAAAGAAATAAAAAGGGAAGAAAATAGGAAAAATAGAAAAGAAAAGAACAGAAAAAATTGAAAAAAGAATTTGAAAGTCAAAAGTTGACTTCAAAAACTGTTTCCTAGTTTCCCAAATATTCTTAAAACTAATTTCTTCCTCCACAATGGTTTGCCAAAAAGTGTTATTTTTGGAAAAAAAAAAAACCCACCACCATTGTAGCCACCTTAAAATTATTTATACTCATGAATTTTTTCATAATCATTTTATTAAAAGTTAAAAAATGAAATATAAAATAAAATATAAATAAAATACTTGATAATCTTTTCACAATCTTGATAGCTTGATTAATCTTAAATTTTGAAAAATACCATTTCATAAACAATTGATATATATCACTTTTGTACTTTTTAAATATTTAAAACTAAAGCTAGAGGATAATTATTTAGATTGTGTTGGTATTAAAAGGAATAAAATTATAAACTATATAAGTGGAGAAGAGAAAAATGAGTATTTTATATAAAATTTAAATTGATTTTATTAACTCATTGCAATATCTTTCAATAAAATATAAATTTATCGATTAGTTAACCCCTCATTAACTTGATAAATTTCACGTGGCGATAAAAGCTGTCAAATTTTTGAAGCTGTAAATAGGTCTAAAAAATCAAACACATTGTAAAACTTCGATTTGCATAATTTCGTAGGATCGATTGATTCTCAATAAAAACTCATAGATTTGTAGCTGAAAACTTTGTCTACGCTTCAGATTCATCGCAAAAATCAGCTCTGCACAAGGATTATTGCCAGATAATTATAAGTTCCTTCTTTTCCCCTTAATTTTGATTGAGCTGTTTCTTTCATTTGTTTCATCAAGTTTTAACTCTACTCTTCATTATTTTGCAGATTTTTTTAGCAGAACTATGGGAACCGTAGATGTTGAATACTATCACATTATTCTTCGATTTCTACATACCGTAAATCAGCTCAGAGAGTGTGGTAATATCCGTTATTTGATTTTTGATTTTTTTTGTTATAGCCTTTTGTATTTTATCTTCTGTTTTCTGCTTCTTGATTTTTGTTGTGGATTAGATATTTAATTTTGTTGCTGTTTAGCTTCTTAATTTTTTTGGGGGGAGATTATAGTAGTGAATTGAATTCCAGAAAATGTCAGTAATTGTTTTTGGGTAAAAGCATAATGGTACAGTGGATTATTTATTTCTTGATTTTCTTTGGCTGTTTTTAAGGTATATCCAAATCCTTCAATCCATATGCAACCTTAGAGAGATCTCATCTCACTGCAAAGAGAAACTATATTTTCTAATACAAAATCTCTTTGCTTTATGGCAAATAAAAGCATATCACATTTTATCAGAAGAATGCTCTTTGTATTAAGGGATTGTGATCTAAAACAGTAATGCATTGTTAGGATTCTCCAATCTCGGCCTTAGTAAACTATTTCCAATTTTATCTTTTTGGTTCTTCACACGCTTATTTCAACTATTTCGCGATTCCCATATTAAGTTTAAAGTGAATCTTTAAGGACATGTTTGAAACATGATATGGATATGTAAAAGCTTCCGTTTAGATGCATTTGCAATGTCCGTGCCTAAATTAAGCCACACGTTTTTCACGATGAATTGATCCTACTTCTTCATGGTTTAACCATTTGATTCAGTTTGTGAGAATTAAATGGATAATACCATTTAGTTTGTACAGATTTTGATTCAAATAAGGAAAAAGAGTTGCACCTGAGTCTGATTTAGAAAAGGAATTCTTTTCCTGTACCAAGTTTGGAATGAGCTTTGAGGCAAAGATGAGATATGGAAGTAGTTAAAAAGCATGGAAATATGACTCTCATTTGTGTTTATTACAAAATCTTGGAACATAAGGATACATTTTCACTATGTGTATTAACTTAGGTAATAGTGAGGACACAAAGAGGCCTTAGTTGTGTTAAACTAGAAGTTTAGGGGTGGATGTAACTGGTAAGAACTAAGAACTACATGCCTAAGTATAGGTTATGGAGGAAGGGTGATTGCGAGGTTATACAATGAGATTCACATACGTCAAGTCGTCAAGTTTGAGTTATACAAAGATGGAGTGTCAAGGAAAGTCCAACTAGATCTAATGGGATTGCACGAGTAAGCTAGTGAAGGAAACTATAAGTCAGATTACATACTACATTCTACATGATGTCTACAAGGTTGATGATGTCAAGAGTAAAGATCGAGGCATACTAAATTCGATGAGAAAAGGAGAATGGTTGCATAGAATGCAAGTGGAATTGAGATGAGCCTAGTTACATCATTAAAATCTAACTATTATTGGGCGATGCTAATCTTTGTAATCGTCGAATTTCTTGGTAGGAGATACAATCTTCTTTAATCATCTTAGTTCTTTTTTATCCCACATCGAGTTTGTAGGGGACAGTCTTTATCCCACATCGGACACATACCCGAGCGAGTCCCTCTTGTGACCTATATAAAAGGGCTCTTAGTTCTCCGTTCTTTTCCAACAAAGTCATCCTTATTTAAGGCTATTTTTGACTTTATATAATTTCCGAAGCGGTCGATTATAGATGGCGGCGCGTGGAGGTGTACGAAGCGTCCACAGACGTCAGTTACCAAATGTAGTGTTCTCTTACCTTTAGTTTATCTTTTGCTTTCTACCATTTTAGCATTCTTTGTTTGTATCAATTTTAGTGTGCTCTTTTCTTTTGTTGCTCCATATTTTTCAATTTCAGTGTAGTTTAATTTCATCTGTCGTATTCCTTACTATTTAGGTGTATAATTGTTTTGCTACTTTATTTGTTAGATTTTGCTCTACTAAAGGAGATTTGTTTCTTAGATAGCCGTGATCCGCCTTTTTTAGGAATTTACTCAAGTGCTATACCCGTGCCTATTGGTGTTCCAAAAGTTATCTTTCCGAAGTTGTGAAGGACTAGAAATTTTGTTTAAGATCCATAAATCATAAATTATAATTGCAATTAAGAAGACAAGCTAACATGAGCAATCCATAAAACTAAACATCATGGTTTAGAAAAATGTTTTTAGGTGCGCCTCGGTGCGAGGCGCTCCTGAACCGCACCTGAGGCGGCACACCTCAGTTATCATTTTGGGCTAAAATTGGTATGGCTATTAATTAATAGTACCAATTTCACTTGGGGTTTTAAAAGTTAGACCTAATTAAACAAAAAATAAAATAAAAACCGAGATAAAGAAGTCAAGAATGTAAAATTAAGACAGCCTTAAATCTCTCCCTCTCTCGCCTCTCCCTCTCCCTATCCCTTTCCTCTCTCTCCCTTATAAGTAGTTATGATCTCTAAGTAAGATTGATTGCAAAATTGTTCCTTTTTTTCACAGGAATCAATAAAGTCTAGATACATCATTAAAATCTATTTATTATTGGGCGATGCTAATCTTTGTAATCGTCGAATTTCTTGGTAGGAGATACAATCTGTTTTAACCATCTTTGGTTTTTTATCCCACATCGAGTTTGTAGGGGACAGTCTTTATCCCACATCGAACGCATACCCGAGCGAGTCCCTCGGACCTATATAAAAGGGCTCTTAGTTCTCCGTTATTTTCCAACAAAATCTTCCTTATTTAAGGCTACTTTTGGCTTTATATAATTTGGTGAAGCGGTCGATTATAGATGGCAGCACGTGGGGGTGTACGAAGCGTCCGCAGGCGTCCGTTACCGAATGTAGTGTGCTCTTACCTTTAGTTCTATCTTTTCTTTCTACCGTTTTAGCATTCTTCGTTTGTATCAATTTTAGTGTGCCCTTTTCTTTTGTTGCTCCATTTTTTTTCAATTTCAGTGTAGTTTCATTTCATCCGTCGTATTCCTTACTGTTTAGGTGTATAATTGTTTTGTTACTTCATTTGTTAGATTTTGCTCTATTAAAGGAGATTTGTTTCTTAGATAGCCGTGATCCGCCTTTTTTAGGAATTTACTTAAAGTGCTATATCCGTGCCTATTTGTGTTCCAAAAGTTATCTTTCCGAAGTGGTGACGGACTAGAAATTTTGTTTAAGATCCATAAATCATAAATTATAATTGCAATTAAGAAGACAAGCTAAAATGAGCAATCCATAAAACTAAACATCATGGTTTAGAAAATGTTTTTAGGGCGCCTCGGTGCGAGGCGCTCCTAAACTGCACCTGAGGCGGCACACCTCAGTTATCATTTGGGGCTAAAATTGGTATGGGCTATTAATTAATAGCACTAATTTCACTTGGGCTTTTAAAAGTTAGCCCTAATTAATTAAAAACCGAAAGAAAGAAGTCAATAACGTAAAAATTAAGTCAGCCCTAAATCTCTCGCTCTCGCACGGTCACACCTCTCCCTCTCAGCTAGCTGAGCCGGACCAAGGCGCACTAGAGACACACACCTCAGTTATCATTTTGGGCTAAAATTGGTATGGCTATTAATCAATAGCACCAATTTCACTTGGGCTTTGACAAGTTAGCCCTAATTAAACAAAAAAATAAAATAAAAACCGAGATAACGAAGTCAAGAATGTAAAACTAAGAAAGCCTTAAATCTCTCCCTCTCCCTATCCCTTTCTCCCTCTCTCCCTTGTAAGTAGTTATGATCTCTAAGCAAGATTGATTGCAAAATTGTTCCTTTTTTTCACAGGAATCAATAAAGTCTAGTTACATCATTAAAGTCCAACTATTATTCGGCCATGCTAATCTTTGTAATCGTCGAATTTCTTGGTAGGAGATACAATCTTTTTTAACCATCTTTGGTTTTTTTATCCCACATCGAGTTTGTATGGGATTGTCTTTATCCCACATCGAACGCATACCGAGCGAGTCCCTCCTGTGACCTATATAAAAGGGCTCTTAGTGTGAAGAATAAATTATTTTTGTAATGCAAAGAGTTTTACTTTAAAGGACCTGCATTGAGTATTGGAACAACTTCTAAATAAAGAACACATCGAATGTTAAAAGTAAAGAAGAAAAGATCTATAACAAGTATAAATTACAACCATTTTTAAATTTAAAGTTACTATATTTGAAAATAGTATTCTGCCTGCTGATTTCCTCAATCTTTATTCTCTGTATTCGCCGTATTCCTATTTTCCGGTTTGCACAAAGATGCACAAGGCATAATTTTTCGGTTTGCACAGAGATGCACATGGCATAAAGTGACCGAATTCTTGCTGATTCTGTTTATATGGAACAATAAAAAAAGCTTTTATTTGTAGAGGCTTCTGTTTTCTGATTTATGTTAATCTAATTTCGCATATGTTTTGGATTTTGGTGTTTTAAGTGTTTATATGGGACAATAAGATAAAAATATTGTGTACGGTCTTCTGTTGTTATTCATGCTTGACACGATTTATTTCATGTGTCATCAGATGGTTCCCTCGATCTTTGTCGAATCGATTCAAGGAAGTGAGCCACAAGATATGTCCCTGCGCGACATCGACAACAATCTGTGGCGACTCAAGATAGAAAAATTCTACGATGGTTGGAATTTCACAGATGGTTGGGTGAAATTTGTGAAAGATAACATGATCAAACCGGGTGATGTGTTATACTACGAATCCTCTTCTCCGGGTATACTCGATTTCAGAGTCCTCAGTCCCTCTGGTCGTGAAGATGACGGGGTGGAGCATCTCGAGATCAAGACCGCAAAACGGCACGCCGTGAAAGCGAAGGTGAAGGTCGAGGCGAAGGAGGCGGACGACATCGAGCCTCGAAAAAGACGAGGCAAGGAGAAGATGGTGGATGGTGGTGACGGGATCGAGCGCCGGACCAAGAAACGGCGCAATGGGAAAACGAAAGTGAAGGTCGAGGAGGTCGGGGCTGCCGACAATATTGATGAGAGGCCTCTGAAAAGACGAGGCAAGGAGAAGGTGGTGGATTATGGCAAACGTCGGGACGAGAGAGTGGAAGTAAAGACTGAGGCTGCTGACGACAACGTTGATGAGAGGCCTCAGCGAAAGCGAGAAATGGAGAAGGTGGTCGATGGTGAGATCTACTCTTTAATTTCATTCCTATTTCAATCATTTTAGTTTGCTCAACTCCTCATCATTCCTACGTATTAGTGTTTCTACTAGCCGGGGCCGCTGACGACCACGCTGATGAGAGGCCTCTGGGGGAACGAGATGAGGAGAAGGTGGTTGATGGTGAGATCTACTCTTTAATTTCATTCCTATTTCTATCGTGTTAGTTTGCTCAACTCCTCATCATTCCTACGTAATCGTGATTCTACTAGTCGGGGCCGCCGCCGCCGCCGACGTTGATGAGAGGCCTCTGGGGAAACAAGATGAGAAGGTGGTTGATGGTGAGATCTACTCTTTAATTTCCTTCCTATTTCTATCATGTTAGTTTGCTCAACTCCTCATCATTCCTACGTATTCGTGATCTACTAGCCGGGGCCAGTGCTAGTGTGAGTGGGAAGAGGAGGAAGAAGCAGGACTTCTCTGGCTCGGAGGTCTTCAAATCCGGACGTGTCCCCATGCCCAAGAACCCTTACTTCGTCGTGGAAATGAGGGATACGAGAGTAAATGAGATGGTAAGTTCACCTCACTACTACAAATTAGGCCTATCATAGTGCGAAAACCGACTTTCTTTTTAAAAAAAACCGTCGTCTATGTGCGATTTTACAAAGTATAGATAACGGAACATTGATTTATTATGCTTTTAGCGCATGTCTTACGTTCTGCTCGATGTTTTAATTTCTGGGTTTCACGACAGTTTATGCCGGTGGAAGTGGTCAAGGCCTACCAGCTCGATCTCCCGTTGATAATGAAGGTCGTTGATTCAGAGGGGAGAGAGTACCACACGACACGCAAGTCGTGGAAGGATGGTAGGGTGAACTACTGCGGAGGATGGAAATTCCTTCGCCGAGCGATTGGGGCGGAAACCGGCGACAACCTCATCTGCGAGTTCATTCGCGGCGGCGGCGGAGAAGGTGAAGGAGGCGATCTGCACATTAGAGTAACTCTAGCCCGTGCAGAATAGGAGAAAAAAAGTGTACATTGTTTTTCTTCTTTTTTATTTGTTTAGTTTTTAATTTTTTTTGTGGTAAATATTAGAACAATGCACGAAGATTGATTGTATATATGTTGTGATAGATCTTAGGCTAGGTAGTAATCTTGTGTGATTTGCACTATTTTGCTCCAAATTTGATTAAATCTTGCTCTAAAATATTGTAAGTGAATCGTGCAAAATGCTTGTGAATACATCAAAGCACCAATTTTAGTGAGTTTTTTCTCACAGTATTATTTTCTCATCGAATTTATAATCGGCAGTTTTAGATGACACGTTACATACTACATATTGCGTGGGCGGAATGAATGACTTCGTTTTGGTACGAATTGCTAGCCGACATCCGATTAAATTAAATGTGACATGTTCATACTCTTAAAATTAATTAAAACTTTATAGTTGTTAATATAGATATTATTAAGTGATCATTATTGTGGCTCAACATATTCCAGATTTCTACATTCTTAAGTGATCATTTACAGTAAAACATTGAAGAATCAACTTATTATGAAATGTGTCGAGCCAAGTATCGACATCATATATAATGTTGTAATAATCATTAATCAAGAAATAATTTATTTCAATTTGCTCTGGTATTTAGAGAACAAAACATTAGAATTAGCATGTTATAGATATATTTAATTGGGTCGTATGGGTTCTCATATGAAAATGTCGTGTGTGGAAAATTATGCTTTATAAAGATATCAAATATTTCAATCAAGATAAGCTTAGACAGAATCATATGCTTAACGTTGTTTCAAATATTCAAATACAGATTAGCAATTGTGCACATTAAAATAGCTTCTTTATTTGCGCCAATTTCAGCATATTTTCAGTTTATACTGCCATAAAGTTGGGCCGGAATAATTGAATTTATAGTCTTTTATGCTCATGGTCACCATCAATCAAGAAGGATAAATTTATCATGAAGCACTAATATATATACTTACTTTCTAAAATAAAAAAAATGTCATTAATTAATATTCGAATTAGTATTCAATTATGGTTGGATTTGAATATAAATACCGTACTTCCTTCAAAGTAATTAAGATAGTACCTATATTCATACACACACGTGTGAATCAATAAGGGAGGGGGCCGAAGCTCCCACCAACCATTTAAAAAAAAAACTTTTATTATCATTTTTTTGTCGGATAAAATTAAAATGTTAGTAGTTAGTTCACCAAGCACCAAACACCCCTAGCTATATTATCATTAAATCTGTTGAAATAATCGATATTTGTGAATTGTTGCCCAAAAACTCTCATCATTAAATTAAATCAAATAATAAACTTTGAAATTTCAACCCCCTGCTCGATAAATAAATAAATAAAAATCTCCCCACTTACCAACATGTGACATAATGGGTCCAAAAATACAATTAAAAGACAGGGTTCCATGAATATTAGTCGTACTTATCAATAAGTAGAACTGTACGATTGCGAAAAAACAATGAAGAAAGGTAATGATTCCAATAATTTAGAGATAAGTTCTAATGGGAATCAAAGCAGGAGCATATGATACTTATCTACAAAACTAAAAAACTTATTAAATTCTCCTAAACCCATGGAACCAAAAAAGAAAAGAAGAAAAAGAAAAGTAACAACACTAACCAAAACAAAAATCCCACTATTAGCAAATTCCAAATTTTGCATATTAGCACCAACCACAGAATATTCCTGTCTAAAGGAATCTGTAAAACAGTAACTAAATATTCTTTCAAGCAGTAACACACAGATTCAAGATTCCTCTCTATAAAATCTGCATTCATTTTTTTTTCTTCTTCTCTCCTCATTGAGAGAAATTGAGAGAGATGAAGAGATGTGTGGAGAAGACAGCATCCATTGATGCACAGCTGAGAATGTTGGCACCTGCAAAAGTGTCTGAAGATGATAAGCTAGTTGAGTATGATTCTATGCTGTTGGATCGTTTTCTGCAAATTCTTCAAGATTTGCATGGGGAAGAAATCACTGAAACGGTATCATAATATTTTCATTTTTTTTATTTTTATTTTCAGGCCATGTTGTGTTTCTTGGTTTATGGGTTGTGTGTAGAGGTGTGCAAAAAATCCATAAATTAAATATCCGAACCGACTCAAACCGAAATTCAAAATTTGGTTCGAAAAACCGAAATCCGAAATTTATATATATATATATATATATATATATATATATATTAATAAATATATATTATAAAA
>JAYJMF010108588.1:0-18110 GCA_036873715.1 Salvia sclarea
CATAAATATTTGTCCTTTATTAAATATGTCTACTAAATTCTATTCAAATAATATTTTTCAATTCTAAACAAATTTATAATTCTTGTGGTGTACATTGATATCTATACAATACAAAATAACATGTTAATTGACACGTTAGTCGTGCAACGCACGTCCTCTCGGCTAGTAGCTAAAATTAATTTGTCAGTAAATATACTTGAAAAATGAAAAAAATGACATATATATAGTACTCCTTCCGGTTCATTAAACATGACACTTACTTTTGGGCACGGAGATTAAGAAAACGATGTTTTTGTGTATAAAATGGTGGAACCACTTTTGTTGTCTAATTTTCGAAGGCAAATTTCTTACCTTTTTAGACTTGTGTGTCATGCTTAGTGAATCAATCCAAAATTACGAAACTATCATCCTTAATGAACAGGAGAAAGTAGTATATAAAATAAGATATGCTATACGAAGAAAGCGCGCGTGGTGGGGGCTAAGAAAAAGTGAGTCTTTGATTTTCTGCATGCAGACTGGGTGTTAGCTGCATATATATAAACTTGACGTATTTTACTGATTTATATCCAATCAATTAATGAATATTCTGCTTAATTTTTTGACTTGTTTCACAATTCCGCAAACACAATTTGTTCTCTTCCCAAAAAAGAAGTAAAAAAAGAAAATTTCACAATTCCGCAAACACAATTTGTTCTCTTCCCTAAAAAGAAGTAAAAAAGAAAAAGTCAGAACTTCTTAACTAAACTATATACGAGTATATTATTTTTACTTTACCGATTAACAGATTTTTTTTCGTTTAATAATCATCACTATGTATCACAATACTATAGTATTGTAAGTGTAAATTAATTGAATTCTCATATAACCATCACTATGTATCACAATACTATAGTATTGTAAGTGTGAATTAATTGAATTCTCTTATATATCCAGCCTACAGCATACCTACTGCATCTACTTTTACACGTTCGAATATAATACAAACACTAGTCAACAAAAATAATATGTTACCGTATGTCTATTTCAGTCGTTTATCATCCTGCATATATCTACACTCATAGAAAAAGAGCCAGTATGATAAATTATTGGATTCCTTGATCTACCCCTATTATTAAATTTTAAAAATTATTATGTAAAATACATATTATCTTTCATACATATAAAATTGATATATAATCCTTTTCATATTTTACTTACCCAATCTCTCAAACTTGTGATTTCGCATAGGATCATAATCTCTATATTTAATTAGGTTACAATAATCTTGTTAATATTTTGCTTGCCCGATCTCTCAAACTTATAATTTCATATATTTAATTAGGTAATTACAATATCGGTAGACTGTTAGAAATAACCCCTAGGGATGGTCATCCGTAACATGATCACGAAACCATAAAATTGATATTTCTACCACATAAACCATAAACACATATATATCTATCATAGAAAAACAAATAATCAATTAATGTGGAAGATGAGGCAAGGAGAGCGAGAAAGATTATACGACTTCTGTTCGGGATATTGTATAATTCATAGTCTTCAATTTTCTCCAATAATCCATCGAACATGTTGCTCAAGCTCAAGCCATTCGTCTTAGGTTTATCTATTTGTCGAGTCGAATCGTTACGATTATTGATTTAGTGTGGAAAAAAATGTGTTTTTTGGCATTCCCTTCTGGCAATAGTTCTCGCCAAAGGATTATTAGGTAAATCATTCGGATCCTTCATCGAAAATAGTTGTTGACAAAAGAGTATTAGGTAAATCATTTCGTTTAATTTCTGGGTTCTCAAACTTGACAAGTTGTTTGTTTATGTGGAATGAAGCATTACTACGAATGTAATGACCCACAATATCCACTTCTTTTTTCATGAGGTGAAACATGCTGGCATACAACTAAAGCCACCGAGCATATTTTATTGAAGAGCATTAATCTCTCTAACAAATTGTTACAAGGTTAATTAGTATATTTGATATGCGTTTGTTAGAGAAAGTTTAATTATTATTATTGATTAAAATTTAATGTTTTTCCAAACACATTACAACATATTGTAAACAACTTTTGGTTTATATGACATTACTTGTGTAATAAATTATTAGGCGTCTGTGACATATGTGGATAATTGCATTCCTCACTGAGTATATTTATTATATGCTCACCCCAATCTACCTTACAGTGTTGCAGTTGAGGAATTGAAGCGACATGAAAGTCGAGAATGACTAGAGCTAAAGAAGTCGTTTATTAATATTTTACAAGTTCTTCTCGAATTTTGATAATATTTAGAACCTTAAGTTCGATTTCTTTTAGTTTTTGAGTATGCAATTTTTGCCCATGTTATATTGACCATACTTGAATACTTTTTTTTTTATTAAAAATTATTTTTTCTTTTCGCCTATAGAATCTTTTACAAATTTTTTTTCCAAGCATAGAATTTCCTATTGTATGAAAATATTTTTTTTATGTTATGTAAGTTTTCAACGTTTGTATTAGTAAAATTAAAAGTAACATCAATGTTTTAGTTGTTTTAAAAATCGGATCGTTACATATTTTGTCATCGGTTTTGTGATGTTGGACATACTATGAAAAATATAGAAAGATGACATATTATGAAAAATGTAAATTACGGACATTGTTTGAAAAAGTTTGAAAGTTAGGAACTCAAAAGACTATTAAGTATTAACCATTATTTATTTAATGAATATTTGGTATGCTCCATTTATTTAATTATTTAATGTGGGCATGCATATATAATGAATTTAGATTGTACGTAATGGAATTGCATTATTAAATTTGAATCTATTTAAAATTTACTTTCTTTGTAGTTTAAATCATAATTAATCTATTTAAAGTTCAGGCAAGCTAGAGAGATAAATTTAAATTTGCGAAGAAAAAATAAAGAAAGTTTCTCAAAAGTTAAAAATTTGGCAAAAACTCTTGTACACCGATGTATATATACATCATTTTTGTAATCAAGGGTGGTGGGGGTAGTAAAGCAATACATTTTGAATTTGAATAGTGTGATGTATATATACACCGATGTATAAGAGTCCATCTCTAAAAATTTAAGCTAATTCTCATATAAATTTTGGAATTTTGTACGAGAATTTATTTTGATTAGTGACTGATGTTTAGACGTACGATGCCTCCCCAAATAAACAAATTACAACTTCTAATATTGATTATAAATATTTAGTAACTGATTTGAAATTATTTACGGAAGATAAATTAAGACGAACATTTAATTTATTCATTATTAATAATATTATTTTATATAATAAACTAATTATATATGCATGTTAAATTGATGTAATAGACGTGCAACCCACGTCCTGTTAGCTAGTAACATCCAAAAGGCTAATTATGTACATCCAAATTATAACAAATATGACCTAAATTTGTGTTATTTATAGCAACACAATTCCAATGTGTGTGTAGAAATAGTTTCAAATAAAAATCCTTTATAGAGTTGTCATAGTGTTTCTACACTCTGATAAATGGTGAATATCTACACTCTGATAATATTGATGTCCATTAGTGTTGTCATAGTGTTTTTACATAACTAGTAGTACTTTTTACATTCAATAAAGTATTCTAACAAAGAGAATATTCGGAAAATAATCTATCCCTTTATGTGTGCAGGTCAATATAGCTTCAAATACAAAAAATTGGGGACCTGACGCGAAAAAAAAAAAATACAATATAAATTTTAGAAAAAATCATTTAATCTTTCTTGTTTTCTAGGCCACAAAAGTAGCAAATAAATTTGATGTTTCAGTTTGATGTTTTTTGTTTGTTTCTATATATGAATGGCATTTGACTTCAGATATGTACAAGTTGCAACAAGAACATGCATCCATATATGCATCTATAGTAAACACATTTCCATTTTTCATTAAGAGCTACAAGATACTATTTGGAATTACATAAAGTCATTTTATATAACACATTGTCATAACTACAAGAAAAACTGCTATACTCTGTGCAAAACGGCGGTCGCCGAGTTGGGTCTCCGCAATTGGTGATTTTGGATCGGTTTTCCTGAGCTTTCAAAGCAAAACGGCGATCCACTTGGCGAAAGTGGAGTTGCCAATACCAAGCCGGTTCAAAGCAAAGTCAAGAAGCCATTCTCAAGTAGGCCGCTTAATTTTGGAAAACGACGGTCGCCGTTTCAGGGGTAAAATGGTGCCCCTCTTAAGAAAACGATGACCCGATGAACCCGTTGTACACGTATTTTTGTTTCTCTCATATCTCCCTAGTTAGAAATTCGATCTCCCACAAACTCTATTGAAAAATACTTCAATTATATCGAACTTAAAATCATCAATTATTTGTCCTATTGATTCTCATCTTCATCCTTCAGGTACCACGTTACCCTAAAACACTTCATAGTTGCACCGAACATGCATACCGTAACATGACTTCTTTGTATAATTGTGACTGAAAAACAATTTATAGGGATTGGTTATTTTAAGAACCATATTTTAAAATAAGAATTAATTAAGAATCATTTTCGGACATTTGGATATGCAGTAACTCTACATGCCCAATGCTACGAATTTTTTAATTTTTGAGTGCAGTGACTTAATTTACACGTCTAATGCAGTATAAAAATACTGCACTCGACGTGTCAAGTTACTGCATTCGCTCGAAGAGTCACTGCACTAATTTTTTTTGGAAAATTCGCTCACATTGGGGTTCGAATCCTGATGAATTTATCCACGAAATTGATCTCATCCATCCATTTAGTAAGATGAACCATCCACATATATATATATATAACTGTTTTCTTCTTACCAATTCATTGTTGGGTAATTTATTATCCATAAGTATATATATAGAATAAGGATTAACTATAATATTTTAATTAAACTAACACTCTCGGTTGATATGAAGTTAACTATTGTAGGTAGATTGCAAAATTAAAGTTTAATAAAGAGAAAAAAAATAATGATGTAAAATTGTTTTGTTTGAATTGAAGCATTATGAGAAGAGAATGATATGATGATGCAATTGATCCAGCTGAGTGAGCACAGTAGATTAGGCGTCAAAGTCGTTGACTTTGGCCGTGGTTGCTTCCTACCTTTTCATTTTCATCACGTGTAAGACGCCGCATTGCTCGGGGCGGTGCCTTTCTTTCTATTATCCTTCTCACGGTTTCACCCACCTCTCTCTCTCTCCCCTTTCCCGTCAAACTCAGTCTTGGCGATAATCTCTCTCTCTCTCTCTCTCCTCACCCACAATCTCTGACGCAACTCAACTAGCTCTTCCCTTTTGGTTTTCCATTTAAACATGTTTCTTTTCCTATTCCCACATTATTACGAGACGAGATAGTACCAATCCAAATTCAACAAAATTTTATCAGATCATCGTGTCTCTACCTGTTTTTGATTCGCACGCGACAAATTAAGTCCCACCTTGAATTGGTAAAACCCTTTATATAGACTTCTCCATTCTATTTGTGGATGACCTCTCAACCTTTTCACATTTCGAAACATAGCCTTTAGAGAGAGAGAGAGAGATTTTTTATTGGTAGACTAGACTTTGATCATCTCTTTGATTTGAATTATATGGAAAAAGGATGGGGTCTCGCCCTTGAGAATTCCGATAGAGTTGGCTTCTTCGGCAGCAAATCAGTTTTTGAGTACCCGATCGCGAGGTTGAATAATCGGAACATGATGGAATCAAGCAGTCGAGGAGTGGCCGGAGAAGACGAGGTGGTCTTAGGGGAAATGGATTTTTTCTCGGAGAAGAAGCGCCCTATTAATCAAGTCAAGAAGGAAGCCAATGAGGCCAGAGACTTGAATGTAAACGTGAGTATCTTAATTAACTTTATATGCTACGTATTTCATCTCTAACTATTTGTGAATTTGGGTATAGACTGGTCTGCAACTGCTGACTGCTAGTGATCGATCGATGGTGGATGATGGGGTCTCATCTGATGCGGAAGATCGGCTAGCCAAAAACGAGGTATATCATATCATATTAATTGGACGGAATTAATTCTCAATTTAATTAAAATAAAATAATACTACATATTGATGGCCGGATTATTTATCCATATATAGTTGGGAGAAATTCAAGGTGAACTGGAAAGAATGAAAGCTGAAAACGAGAGATTAAAAGGGATGGTTACTCACATCAGCAATAACTACACGACGCTGCAGATGCAGCTCCACAGGTTGATGCAACACCAACAAAATGATGCGACACAACTCCATGAGGTATATTTTAAAATTGATGGCGTGAATTGAGAATTGGTTGAATAATAGTAATAGCTAGGTGTGCAGATTGCAGAGAGGAAATCGGAAGATGGAGTAGTATTGGTTCCAAGGCAATTCCTGGAGTTAAACAAGCAGATGAATGATGAACAGTCGGGATCCTCTTCAGAAGAAAGAACGCTATCTGGAAACAAGAGGATGGATCAATCCCAACCCTCCGCTCCTAACAAGTCACCTAAGCCGTCCGATCCACTGCCCGACGCCACCATGCGCAAAGCCCGTGTCTCCGTTCGAGCTCGATCGGAGGCGCCCATGGTACGTAATATATCTTTGTTGGTGAATATTGTCGTTTAGAGTTTATTGTTTTGGTAATAGTTATAATTAGTTACGACAATTGATTAATGTAGATCTCGGATGGATGCCAATGGAGAAAATATGGGCAAAAGATGGCGAAAGGCAATCCATGTCCACGAGCTTACTATCGTTGCACAATGGCTGTCGGTTGTCCCGTTCGGAAACAAGTATGTTTAACTGCACAAATATGCTTAATGTCAAAATGGTTAATGATCTTAATTAACCAAATTAAAACTAGTGCAGGTCCAAAGATGCGCGGAGGATCGAACAATCTTGATCACGACCTACGAGGGCAACCACAGCCACCCGCTGCCCCCGGCAGCAATGTCGATGGCGTCGACAACGTCGGCCGCGGCCAGCATGCTGCTGTCGGGGTCGATGCCGAGCGCCGACGGCGGCCTAATGAATCCCGGTTTCCTAACACGAACAATGCTCCCATGCTCATCAAACATGGCCACAATCTCAGCCTCAGCTCCTTTCCCTACCATCACACTCGACCTAACCCAATCTCCCAACCCGCACTTCCAGCTGCCTTTCTCTCCGCCCACGCCTCCCTCGTTTCATCAAGCTCTCGTCCACAACCACTCCAAGTTTTCGGGCCTTCAAATGTCTCAGGACATCAACGCCGCTGCGCCACAGCCGTCCTACGCCGACACCCTCAGCGCCGCCACGGCAGCGATCACTTCCGACCCCACATTCACGGCAGCCCTCGCCGCGGCCATCTCCTCCATCCTCGGCGGCGTTCACCCCAATAACAACGGCGACGACGCAAATACAAATCACAACAATACACACTGATCACCAAGTTTATTCAGCCATTTTTTTAATAAAATAGAAAAAAGATACTACAAAAACTATGCATAGGGGTTTTTTTTGGTTAGTTTGATATAAAGGCAGTTTATTGAAAAAAGTTCCTCTAGTTTTGCTCATTTCTTTGTGGAATCAGCATGTTCATATTGTTATGTAATACGGTGGGCAAAGTTCCAGGACAAATTTTACATATTCTTTATCCAATCGAGTTTAGTTCATGTGTTACAAACTGCGCATCCAATTAAATGTTATATTTGAAAATAATGTATTTTAGTTGCAAAGACGAAATCATGAGTAAATGATATACATGACATTATTCAATTCATTTCATTTTCTTGACGATAAATATCTCACAGCTAGAAATAGAATAATGAGAAAAGAACAAAAGAGAGATGGACAAATGGTTGTAAATAATGGACGACTAACTGAGAAAGAATCAAAGGTTTGATCTTCAAGGTCAACAACTTCGGCCATCAGTTGTTCGACACGTTAACGTCGAGAGGAAAGGAAATTAGAGTTAGTCCAAGTTTGTGAAAGAGACGTCAACTCAACATCGATCCTCTGACATATCCAAATCCAGAAATGTTACTCCTTTCCTTTATAAAACAAATTATTATTATTATTATTAAAATAATAATTCCTCCAGTTGTAGTAGTAGTTTGAATACTGTCAATCAGTTTACCTATTGTTTCCTTTACCATAAATGAATGCATCACTAAAATTCCAAACAATATCAAAAATTCTCTGTCTCCAAATACTTATTCATATTTTATTGAGTAAATATCATTTTAAACCCTAAATTATACACATTTTATCAAAAGTATCATGAATTTTAATAAATACTTTTTTTAATTCCAAACTATTTATTTTTTTTTTATTATAAAAAATACCATGTACTCTTCTTTCGCCCCAAAATCCTTGAAAAATTAGTTTTACAACGTGGATACTTGGATTTCTTGGTAAACCGTAAGATGAAAGTAGAATATCTTTGAAGAAAAATCAATTTTTCAACCCGTATACTTGGATTTCTCATCGAAACGGAAAATGAATATAGGGTATTTTTTATTAAAAAAAAAAAAATTATAGTTTGGAATTTTAAAAAATATTTATTAAAATTCGAAGTATTTTTGATAAAAAAACTGATAGTTTGGGGTTTAAAAAGACATTTATTAAAGTTCAAAATATTTTTTTCTAAAGTAGGTATAGTTCAGGATTTATTAACCAAATAATTATCTGATTATCTCTTTCATTTTTTGCTTTTCATTTTTAAAATTAGACATCACACAACACAACTTTTCTTAAAATGGGTATCGTCCCCAAATGGATAACTATTTATTGGACGGAGAAAACATTATATATTTTTTTTCAATTTTTTTTAACTATGTAAACGCTTGGCTTGTGCTTATTAATTGGAGTTTGCGCGAATTAAACTTTAGGTGGTTCAATGGGATTCACTCATTTCCTTTTCTTAGCAACCAAAATGTGCACTAGATCGATGCGCTTGGTGCATCTATCTAATTTGTCCCAATATAGTTCAAACTAATGGAAAAATATATACATCAACTCACTAAATTACAAAAATTTTAAAGGGACAATATCCCTAATTGGAATACTTTAGCGGGATAATTTGAATAACGACCCCTAACATTAACATATAGAAAAGGTTTAATTATCTCTTTTTGGTTGTGGGAGATTTTTCTTTAGAGAGAATTCTATGCACTTGGATTACACAAGTTGTCCTTTGACAGGAAATGCAAAATTTACAGGTGTGTTTGTTTTTCTTGAAAAGAAAATGAATTCAATGTCAGTATTTTTCTTTCAAAATTTACAGCGCGATGATGCCAAATCAATTAAAATTATTGCTATTATAAGATATAAAGATTTGTTTACTTTTTCTCTCTCTTTTCAATGGGAAACTGAAATACGTGTATTCTATATTTACTGAGGAACCTGAAAAGTACAAAAACTTAATTGTGTTAAAGAAGGGGACGTGTTAAAGTCTACGATTCTATGATAATTTTGCCTTCTTCGTAATCCTTTAACTTGTGTGTTTTATGTTTAAATTTTGCTAGGTCAAAGGATAAACAAACGCAAATCTAGATGGAAGACCGAGTCTTCACTTAAGCGCCTTGATCTTGTTAACCAAAGAAAAATAGTTAAGATTTAATTTTCGAAGCATGTAACAACTATATCTTAAATCGATTGAAGAATTTGAAACGTGTTGCAGATTCGTGGCTAACAAGATTATCAACTCTATAAATAGAGGATGGATGCAAAGCTTCAAGTATCCAAAATTTCTTGTGCAACTTAGAATTACATGCGGGTTATTGATATTGTTGGATATACATATCCTTCAAGATTCAATCTAAAGCGTCTCGTATAGGATTACACTAACGCTAGAGTAGGGATAATCGTAGACTAGATTGAGGTGTGTGTAGTGGATGTTCTTCATGACTTAGATTCAACAACAAGTTACAATTGGTTTAGAACATACTATTTCTAATATGTTGTTTAGAATAATATAGTAGCTACATTTCTATTGTATTGGTTCTTGATTGACGAGATTAGTGGATTATGTCTATAAGTTTGAATATAATTTATAGAATAAAATTACTTAATTGTGTGCTTTTACTTTTCGATGTTTTATTACCAGATGTGTTTGAAACATTATCTTTAACAGTTATTAATTTCAATATTCTCTAATTTGTTGGGAAGCAATAATTTTCAGAGCAAGAGAAATATGAAAGAACAATCAGAATGAACGACGTGAGTAGTAATTTGACTGCATATATATATGTCTATCATTTTGGAGTTATTAATTGGCACAGCAAATAAGAAGTCTCAAATCACAAAATGATGAGTTCACATTTCATTACATTTTTTGAGCAAACTCTAAAAGAAGAAAAAGTGTAGCGGTGGGATAAGTCACGTATTGATATTATAAAGTAGAGAGTGAGATGAGTTGTTGACTTCCATGCCATAAATGTGGTCATGAAAATGAAGCTAGCAACAATAATGTGGTAGAAATGACTTCTACTTTTAATTAGTAGTTAAGAGGAGATTATATAAAAGAACAATAATTGAACGTGTAGGCCGCACCGCCAGCCACCGTACTTGTAAAACCCCGTACGTACAAATACAACTACTTTTGGTTCCACATGCTTCCATGTGGATCCTTTTTGCTTTCTTTTCCGATGCACATTACATTTCAATCACCAAATGTTTTACTCTATTAATAGCCATTCGAAAAATGATAGAATGTGATTCTCAAAAAGAAGAAAATGATAGAATAGGAGTATCTATATTGATTTTTTCGGGGAGTGATATTTATCTTTGGAAAAATACATTGTTATAACTTAAATTACATTAATTCGTTTTCAAGAAAATGCCTCATATCATATGTTAATGACAATTGCAAAGAATATCAAAACTACCGGTGCAGTGTTTAATATTCTTATATATATTCGTCTAAATTTGGCTAATGATGTGTTGATTAGGCATGCTGAATGTATAAAATTAACAGATTAGCACATATAAATTAAATGACATTATTGTGGAATTTTTGTTTGTCACTTGGTACTCTCTGAACGGGTCGAGGACATGGAACAATGCGAATTTGATGTTGAGAATGATTTAAATGTTGTCAGGAACTCCGTAAAAGCGGATGGGATCCTCTGTGCCACAATTTTTGTGTGCCACTAAGAATTTTAATATTTTTTAATAATATTTATTATAAAATAAAATTTTATTATCTTATAATACAACATGATTAACATTTATGCAAAAAATTAGATTTTTTAAAAATTATATACCATATTTTTGAAATAACCAACCACTTTTTAATCAAAATATTACAAAATTATAGTATATAATTTTTAAAAATTCTAATTTTTTGCATAAATGTTAACCATGTTGTATTATGAGACAATAAAATTTTATTTTATAATAAACATTATTAAAAAATATTAAAATTCTTAGTGGCACACAGAAATTATGGCACAAAGGATCCCATACGCCGTAAAAGACCTTTATATGTCAAGGTGCAGAAGGATGTCAATATATTAAGGTTGTAAGTGTTATCATTTTCTTTTGACTGTGGGTGGAGGAATTGGGTGTTTGAATCCTTGCCTCTCACTTACATAGCGAAAGTCGCACCGCTTGGTGCAATGTTGAAGGTACGTAAAAGATAGAATATAATTGGTCTACCAAGTCAATTTTGATAACAAATGTTATATATGGATCTAGTTTAAGTCTTTTAATTTTTGCTCAACTAGCTTGCTTTGAAATCTAAATTATCTCAAGTTTCATTTTACTTCGTAATTAATAATTATTAAGTACATGTTCTTTTGGGGATCTAGGGGTTAGATTCCACCTATCCTCCATCTCAATTTAAAAAAAAAAAAAAAATCAAGGATCTGGTCCTGGGTCATGTATTGAAATGATGTTTATTAATTCTTTATTTTTTAACTAGTCCAAATTAATAAAACAATGAAGTGCAATATACAGTCAGTGCCTTAATATAGATATAGCACATATGAATTATACTTTCTCTTTGATAGGGACTAAAAGGTCATACTATTAAAATAATATGTCCTTTTTACCCCATTTGATAAGGCAAAATATAATAGTGAGGGCCCGGCCAAAAACCACTATTAGACCCCTTATACAACTCCAACCCTCCCCCCTTATTAATTAATATGTCATTTTCATGACTTCCTAATTCATACTAGCCTTTTCTTTACATGCCAACCAAATAGGTTAAAAATTAGATGGGAGCCTCGATAGGAGCTGTGTTGTGCCGAACCGGACTTGTATTATGAAACGGCCTAAATGTGAGTCCATTCGAGTCGTGTACAAAAGCACTCAATTGCTCAATTGGGCTGGCCTGAATTTGAATCGGCCTATTGACACCTCTAACTGGACAATATATAATATAAAAGCTAGTATTTTACTTTCGTAAGAAACGTCAAATTTGTCATTAATTCCCTAAAGATATTGCAGCTGCTGAGCCCCATGGTTCTTGTTTTCTTTGTCTGTTACCAACTCTTTTTCTAATCCAGGAATTATAATAAATTGAAATATATTAATTTGGAATTCAAAATTAATCCATATCTATTTTAATAACTGTCGGGGTTTGTGGAGTCTGGTCTGGGCCAGAGTATTTTATTAAATAAAGCCTTGTATAGAAGCCCACACTAGGCCTGGGCTGAGTTGGTTTCACCCAATTAACATATCTAAAAAAGCATCACAAATTTTGTTTAGTTTTCCAATAAAAAATAAATACCAAAAATTATTTAGGGATTTTAGGGATTGGATTTCATACTTTAGTTCTCAACTTTATAAATGAAACAAATACCAAAAACTTACAATTATCAATCTAAATTTTGCTCATTTTAGTACTGATAATCTGTTAATACTATTACGTTTTCTAATGTTATTGTACATGAGAATCTGGGAAAATAGAGTGCCATTCAATTACTCACAGTCAACCATAAAAAACGACCATAAGAAAATAAAGAAAGAAAAAAGAAAACGCCATAAAAGGCACACTTCATCAAACGGCCCCAATTCAGACAGGGACAAGAAAATTATGACTCATTTCCATTAACATTCTTATATATCATATGGATTAGATATTATCTTTACGTATATCGAATAACATCTTTAAACTATATAATGTGTACCTTCAGAAAAAAGTTAGACACAATAATCATTAGATAACATCATAAATAGATATAAATGGGGTGCATTGACGAATCATAATTCTCAAGAAAATCCAAAACAATAAACGGGAAGAAAAAAGCACCCCTAAAATGAAAAAAGAGGAAAAAAGCAATAAAAGAAGCAACAAACCTCAAACACACAAAGCACGAACCTCGTAAAAGACGCAATAAAATCAAAGCGTCGCGTAAACAACCTCGCATGCTTTGCTGACACGTCAAAGTTCAGTTGCACAAAAACATACCCCTCTCCAATCCAATGTCGTTTTCCATGTCCGCATATATCCCATGCCCTATCTCCACCGTTGGATCAAATACCAACGCACAAGATCTGATGGCACATCGTAATCCCATGGGCCGCGACGTAACTCGCCACCCAGCACAAAATACTTCTTTGGCGTACCCCACAACGAGCATCTCGTGTAAGGCACAGTCACTATAGTTATTGTAATTATTATTATTATTATTAGTATCTCACCGCGGCAAAAATAGGCTGTTATCTTAATAAAAATTTACCTTTTCTCATCTTTTCGGATCTTTTCAGAAAGTCGATTTCATAAAGTTGGCTTATTTTCTTCTATTTATACCCACTGCTGCTTAGTTTTGTGCATATTCAAAGCTTCTCTAAACAACAAACTTCTGTGCCATCGTTTTGGTGAGTACATTTTTTCATATCTTCTTGTATTGGTCTAGTAAAGACCAGTCCATCTTTAAATTATTGTACACATGAATTTGTGCGTAGTCTAATGTTTTATAATCTTGTAGTGGTAAAATAAATGCCTAAAATATGGCGTGTTTTGCACCGATCACTTGGAAATTAAAAATGTTCATTGACACTTACATTAATGTATTATGCTATGTATGCTGTAGTCAGTAACGGTAGCAGTTTTTATTTGTCATGGAGTTTAACAACATTCTTGATATTGCATAAGCCGTTTGCCACCTTGTACACTAACAGCTAATTTATGGCTAAGAGAATGTAGGAATTATCAGAGGGTATATCATATTGAATTTGATTCTGTATGATCGAGTTTGCTAAATTCTTAAATTTGTGATCAACGTAGAAGCAACTCTGTTTTTGCCTTTGATTTTATAGGCAAAAAATGGGAAGCATATTTGAAGCTTTAGCTGTGAGCCTTTTGGTAGCAAGCCTAGTGGTGGTTTGTGCATCAGATGATAGGCTGATGAGAATAGGATTGAAGAAGGTGAAGTTTGATCAGTCAAACCGGGAAGCTGCTCGCCTCGATAGGAAGCAAAGTCTGCGAGCAGATGGGGGGGCTGACATTGTAGCGCTGAAGAACTACATGGATGCTCAGTACTTTGGAGAGATTGGGATCGGCACTCCCCCGCAGAAATTCACGGTTATTTTCGACACCGGAAGCTCCAACCTCTGGGTTCCATCTTCCAAATGCTACTTTTCTGTAAGTGCCTCGCCTGCCTTGGTGTTGTCTTATGTTCATCTTTATGAGAAGTCGTGATTTTTGCTGTAGGTTGCTTGTTATACCCATTCCAAATACAGGTCAAGCCGATCTAGATCCTACAAAAGGAATGGTTCGTTTTCATTCCCTTGCTTTTCTTCCTTACTTGAATGCAGAGGCTCAAATCCAAGAATTTTTAAGGTTTTACAATATTGGGTTTGGGGGTGCTGAAGCTCCCCCCAACACTTGTATGTATGTGAAAATCTACCAAGACTTTGGATGTAAACAAGTGACAATATAAAGTCTTAAATTTCTTTGCCATAATTTGATGTTCAGGAAGACCTGCTGCGATTAGATATGGAACAGGCTCGATCTCTGGATTCTATAGCGAAGATGTCGTCAAAATTGGCAATTTAGCTGTGAAGAATCAGGTTTCTTCCACTTCTCTTTTTCTTGATTAGTGTTTTCTTTTTTCTCTTTTTTTCTTTTTAAAATAAAAAATAAAAAAATGCATGACACAACTCATCTACTGTACAATGTGAATTTGAACAGGAGTTTATAGAGGCAACAAGTGAACCAGGTGTGACATTTGTTGCTGCCAAGTTTGACGGCATATTGGGACTTGGTTTCAAAGAGATCTCGGTTGGGAATTCGACCCCGCCATGGTCTGACCCCGACCCCCTTCGTCTTCTTCATCTTTTTGCTCCACAACGGGTTTCTTTATCTACCGCTTGTTTTTGGCAGGTACAACATGGTTGCACAAGGCCTTGTGAAGGAGCCTGTGTTCTCATTTTGGCTGAACAGAAATGTTAATGATGAAAATGGCGGTGAGCTCGTTTTTGGTGGTGTTGATACGAGTCACTTCAAGGGCCAACATACGTATGTTCCCGTCACAAAGAAAGGCTACTGGCAGGTTGTTGATTAGGATATCTTGAAACTTCAGAAAACAAAACCAGAATTGCTATGGATGATTTCTGAATCTATTGATGGATCTTTTGCAGTTTGACATGGGTGATGTTCTCATTGGTGGTAAAACGAGTGGTACGTCACAGCTCGATTTAGTTTTGATCAATAATGTGATTCAGGTATCCTTTAAATGTAATTGTATTTGTTTTGTAGGGTACTGCAACGGCGGATGTTCAGCGATTGCTGATTCCGGGACTTCTCTTTTAACCGGTCCAACGGTATTTGCTATGCTTCTACGATAATACTAAGTATTCTTCATCTCAAATTCTTAATTGGACAAGATTTATGTAAATATATGTTGGTTGTTGTAGACTGTGATAGCCATGATCAACCAAGCCATAGGAGCCACTGGAGCGGTAAGTCAAGAATGCAAGTCTGTGGTTGAAAAATATGGGCCATCTATGATGGATCTTCTCTTGCAAGAGGTAACTTTTCTTGTTTTTGATGCTCTATATTATATTCCAAAGTTTCCTGTTGCTGTCATTGAACCATGATTTGGCATGTCAACAGGTGCAACCAGAGAAGATATGTGGCCAAGTCGGGGTGTGCGGAGTCAATGGAGCAAGGTTAGTCCTCGTTAAACCACTTTTAGCCTCTTCCGAGGGTGATAGGTTAGATAGATAAAAATAATATAGGTTGATATCTGAGCTTGTTTTTTCATGTGTCTTGCCGATCTAATCTATCATGCAATGATTGTTTGTTGGTAGTGAGGGCATCGAGAGTGTTGTGGGAGACGAAGAAGGCAGATCATCGGGCTTGCGCGATGCTATGTGCCCTGCTTGCAGAATGGCCGTTGTTTGGATGCAAAGCCAACTAAAGCAGAACAAAACTCGAGAGCTTGTTTTAAACTATGCCAACGAGGTACAATTTTGTGATTTGACAAAGATGCTATACTTTTTTTATATTGTGCATAATATTTGGGCATAAAATTAAACAGGTTTGTGAGAAGATGCCTAATGCACTAGGGGTATCGGTTGTGGACTGTGAAAGAATTGATTCTATGCCTATAATTTCCTTCACAATTGGTGGCAAAACTTTTGATCTCTCCTCAAAAGAGGTGCACATTTTCTTGGTTCATATAGATATATATTTTACCTTGAACTCGTATCTCCATCAATGACACTTGTTGGTTTTATCATGTGTTAAATCAGTACATACTGAAGGTGGAAGGAGGCGGGCAAGCGCAATGCATTAGTGGTTTCACCGGTATGGATGTTCCTCCGCCACGTGGACCTCTCTGGTATACGATGAATTTGTGAGATCATTTTAATAAGAAATTTGTCAAAACATCAGACTAACTCGGATAATGAATCTCTTAATGAATGTGATGTTACAGGATCCTGGGAGATATGTTTATGGGTCGCTATCACACCGTGTTCGATTATGGGAAACTCAGAGTTGGATTTGCTGAAGCAGCTAATTAGATACAAATTTGATGTTTGAAACAATAGTGTGTGGTTAATTAGACAGTTGCATTTAAGATGATAACTTTTGTCCCAAATACATCATGTCTGATCGAATATAAGAGAAATTTATTTTGAGTGTATTCAAGTTTGAGATCAATATTGTACTACATTTTATTAATCATTAAACAATACTTCCGATCCAAAAATACGATACTGGTAACTTTTAAGTGTGTCATTAATTTGAGTATGCATTTTTTTTAACACAAATATTTGCATTAGGCCAATGTTTGTCGCTTCTATTATAAGCCATGAGTCGAGCGAGGGGAGCCGAAGGCGAACCCGGAACGAGCTCAAAGACAAAATTATTGCCGATATCATTATCTATATATGAATTGGGCCGACCTAACGTAAATGTGCCTCTTTTTTTAATCTTCTGATTCTACTTTTTAATCATGATTACTACTTTACCTGCTACATGAAGTCTCACGTTCATTATTCAATTTTAATTGCATTTACCAGAAGCCTAACTGATAAGGAATAATAATGCTTAACGGAAATTGGGCTGGGCTCCAGTGCTCAAAGATTAAGGTCAAGGCCCAACATGGGCCCTGGTAAACCTATTACATCACATCCTCAAGGAACTCAGTTATGTGTAGTAAAATACTCAGAAGTGAGAAATCATATGTGTGCTTTATGCAAAACAGCTTTAGTAAGAATGTAGTAGATACTCAGCGAAAAACTTCTTTCCAAAGAAAATAATGAACAAATTTAATATTTTTTTTAGGAAAACTAGTATGGAGAACATGCGTTGCACGTATAATAAGTTTTATTTTTAATAAAAGAAATGTATAATACTATTAATGAATAAAAATAAATTAAATTAAAAAAATTATTATCGATAATCTATGACAAATTCATATTGGAAATTATATATACATGCAAAATATTTATAAAATAAATAACATATAAATATAAAGAATTTCTAATTATTTTATTGGGCAAATATCAAATTAAATCCTAAACTATGTGGCTTGTACCAAAAATATCTTCATTAATGATTTTGATTATTGTACCCAAATATAAATTGAACAACAAATATTTTTTTATATTTTATTGGTTAAAAAGTTATATTATTTAATTTTCAAAATATAATATTTCAGTATTAGAATAAAAAATAACTTATACATCTTGTTAAGTTAATTCTATATATGAAACAACTA